>OMLM01020952.1:200963-223963 GCA_900302695.1 Helostoma temminkii | reverse complement strand
GAATGATTGCAGCTCGGGGATGGAGACCATGGATGACCATGACATTGTAAACCAGAGCCTTATCCACTGCACCATATTCCACAAAAATTGCTTCTTCTCATCTCAGATTTCCCACAGCTCTGTTAGCCCAGGACCACATTTTGCTCCATCAATCCTTAAAGAGCCTCGAAGACCCCGGGCATGTATTCACCCTGCAACAGTGCTCTAGATGATGAAGCACCTACGCTGACGTAGAACTCGAGGGTACTGTCTACCGTGCACTAAGATCAGATTAGTCACTAAATTTGAGATTTTTTTTTTAAGAGGGGCTTCAGAATGTAAATTCCATTCTTTGCAGGAATCACCTATCATTGTTACATGTCCCTTATGGCTAATTAATTTAATTGTTCTTTTGTTTGTACTTAAGACATCCCAGGTGGGTGCCTGCTGTGTCCCATTTTTCCTTTTTCTCCAGTCAACCAAACAAAAGTGACACTTCAGTGAGCATTCAACCACTTTGATTTCATTCGCTGGATTTTTTTTCCTTTTTTTTTTTTTTTTTTTTTTAGTAAATAAAATGAATTTTGTAAAAGTGCACATGAGAATCAAGAAGAGGGTATTTTAGGCCTGTTGATCATCAAGTAATTTAAGCCATGTCTGTTTTATAGAAAATGTATAGAAGTGGTAAAAGATGTAAAAATCTCTAGCAGATTTAGACAGGTACTTGAGCGATAATGGAAAATACATATTAACAAACATCCACCTTACAGTAGGTTTATACACAGTACAATATCTATAGACTAGCTCTGTTCAATCTTCTATTTTTACACATTGAAAGAAAATATGTGCATGTATGTTTGTATGTGTGACAGTGTGTGTGTCTTTGTGTAGTCACAACAGAAACTATTGGCCAGGCCTGTAGCTGCATAGTTTGAATAGAGGCTAAGAAAACATCTGCTTTCCAAATGTTTTATTTTTCTACTCATAGTAAACGTGTTGGATGGCTGATACCTCTTCTTAAAATATTCATGGCCACCAATGTTGTAAAACCGCTTCTGTATGATTATGACTGAAACAAATCTCTTGATTGGACAGGTGCTTAACATTGGCAGTAGTGACTGATTTATTGTGGCTGGGTGGTTTTGTGTTATTTTTCCATTATTGGGCTGCGTCATCTTTTCATACGTAACAGAAAAACCAGCCAGGAGTGTTTGTTCATTGAGCAGTATTTATCGCACTTTGTACTGCTGTTTGGATGTGTGACTATATTCACAGCACCACTAGATGTGGACAAAAGAAGGGCTGCCTCAATGTGATGTACCAAAAAAAGACTGATGATGGATTGTTTGCGCTTGTGTACATGCAATGTATTCCTCCCATGGCAGTTTGTTACTTAACTGTTGCCGTGTCTAAATGTATGTGATTAAAGCAATAGAGATGGTGCTGGACCTGGACTGTTCTTAGTAAATGCAGTTTTTACTTGGCACAAGACATGTCGGATGGACTACTCACTGTACTCCCTGAATTACTTACAAATAAGGAGCTGTATAGAAACGAGGATGAGTTCTGTGGCCTGGACGATGAGGTTACTGCAGTGATTTTCCTAAACATGTCATAACATCAGTAGCAGAGCACTGGTAGTTTTGTGCCTAATATTTGTGCTTCTGAGTGGCAACAAGGTAATAACACGAAGGTGAACTGTGCCTCTGGTTTTGTTTAGGGTTTATCTTCAGTTTCTAAGATGACTTTTTAGGATTTTCTGGATCTGGCTCAACAGTAATACCAATAGTGTCCATAAGGTGGCACACTATCATTGTTCTTCCAGCGAAGGGCATAACAGTACAGAGTTAGTACAGTACTTCAAACAAACAAAACAAAATCAAAATGTCCAAAGTACAGTTACTTTGCAGTATGTTTAAAATACAGTGTTTGAAATATGAATGGTGTCTGAAACAACAAATGCAGATACTAAAAGTCAAATATTCAGTTAATTCTCAGATCCTTTTATAAGAAGATTGTTGAGGGACGAAAAGGTTTTTCTTGTGGGAAAGAAACAGCTAGTGTAAATCCCCACTGGCATCTAGTGTCTGTGTGATGTTCAAAATAATGATTCAGGGTTTATATTTCTGTAAAAAGGCTTCTTAGGACAAGAGTTTGATCAACTTCTTCTGATAATGTGTGGTATTGTGTATTGCTCTTTAAAAGGTAACAATCTACATATGTTTTGGTTTGGTTTTATATTAAAATTAATAAAGTCAAACTAACCCTTTGTAAAATGTACCTCGTTCAGAATGCATTCAAAAGCTTCCTAAATAGAAACAAATATTAGCAAGAAGATTTACTTAATTAAAAGCACTAAATAGTGATGCATTAGGTGCATTGTGTATGCAGCATTTTATTTTTTTCTAGCTTGTGAACCTACAAGCTCCATTCTACCAAGTAGCTTCTAACAAACTGAACAATTTATTCAGACGTAGATGCTCTGCCGCTCATTGAGCTTTTTGTATTTCATTTGAGTTTTCTACTTCCAAGTTTCCGGAGACTCAAACCCTTACCTTCAAAATGTCAGAAGTTAACTCATTTACAGCATTTCATTACTACTCTTGACTCTTCAGTTTGGGGGTTTGATCACTTAAGTCAGAGGGGAGGCCACGTGGAGGTCTGGCCGCAGGCCTGCAGGTCGGAGGTTTAAGGGCGAGGGGGGATGCTGTGTGCCTGAGGTCTGGAGAGCAGAGGATGGCCTCATGTTGGGGTTTTGTATCACATCTTCAGTTTGTTAGCGGGCTTTTTTTGGATTTTCCTCATATGGCTTAACAGTAATACTAATAATGTCCATAAGGTGGCACACTAATATTCTTTTCCTAGTGAAGGGCATACAGTACATTGACCTAAATGACTAACACAAATACACAAAGTGTTTTATTTGACTCACACAAACGTAAAAAAGGGAGCTTTGATTTTAAGCTTTCTCTCATAATATAAGTGCTATGGACCAAGATTCTACTGCTACATTTTAAAACCATAATAGCAAAGAGCCCATTGTTTGGGTGTTTTTTATTTTATAATATAGAATACTGTTACTGAAAATTAACAAACTGTTTCTGAAATACTTTTTACTTTGTTGAAAGATGGATCGCTCTGGCTCCATGTACATGAAATATCATTGCATTTTCTTAGCAATAACACATGGTGCCGTAGCACAAATGAATTCAAACAAAACAAAATTTAAATGTGCAAAGTAAAGTTACTTTGCTGTATGTTTAAAATACAGTGTTTGGAATGTGAATGCTGTCTGAAACAACAAATGCAGATAATAAGAGTCAAATATTCAGTTAATTTTCAGATCCTTTTATAAGCAGATTAAGAGAAAAAATGACTTTATTGTGGGAAAGAAACTGGGTAAATCCCAAAATATGATGTGCTTTTTTTGGCCCACTGGCACTTGTTGTCTCTGTGTGATGTTCAAAATGATGATCAGGGCTTCTTACGACAAGTTTGATCTGCTTCTGATAATGCGTGGTATTGTGTATCGCTCTTTAAAAGATAACTAGCTACTTATGTTTTGGTCTGGTTTTATATTAAAATTAATAAAGTTAATAAACCGGTCCTTTGTAAAAACATACTTATATACATACAATGCTCAGAATGCATTCAAAATGCCTCTTAAATAGCAGCACTAGTAGGAGGATTCACTTTATTAAAAGCTCTAAATAGACAGTAGAAAGGTGATGCCTACTTTGTTTTTTATAAATTATTATATGAATTATGTATATATGTGCAAGTAGCAGCTGTCAGATGAAATCTAAATCTCTTTTTGCAAGTATAGGCTCACTGTAATATGCAGTCACTGCAAATGTAAAGGTTAATAGTTAAATAGAGATGCTTGTTATTGGCTGACAACATTTTATTTATATTAGACAACTGTAAAAAAACACCAAAACAGAATTGTACGAGAGTGGAAGTATTAAGTACCATAAATGTAAATACTTCATTTAAATACTTTAAGATACCTAAATGAGTTACCTTTGCCACCGCAATAATAAATGTCTTTGTGTAAGTCCTAAACCACTCCTTGATTTACATGTACTAAGATAAAAATAAGATAATGGTAGTCTGTTAGGTAATCTCATTGAGATCAAGGTCTCGTTTTCCACATAGACCTAAGAACAAAATACAAAAATTCATTAATTAAAACAGACTATTCACCTAAAGAATCATCAAATCTAGTCAAAAATATGTTTTACAATGTGTAAACCTGTCCACTGACTCATATAGCATTTAAACCTGTTGTGTTTGTGTAATTTCAACTAAAGCTGTTAATTTCTCTACTGTAGAGTGCATTCAGCATAGAATCTATATCGGTGTGAAACCTCTTTGTCTTTTAGCGTGTCCAAATTAATATAACTTATCTAGTGAAACTGGTGAGAAGCCATTTAAGAGTTAAAAACACAATCATGTGTTTTTTTTCTGCTATCAAGGGCGTGCACGCTCCCGTCAGACCGTGAACGCGAGCTTCGTGCGCGCTCCCAGCTGAAGGCGAATGCGGTACGAAAAACAAACGAGCAGCGGCGGAGCGACAAGACGGGCACAGTTTACCTCCACATCATAAGATCAGAGTTTGGAGCGGAAATTTCACGCCCAGCTGGGTCGTGTCAGCATTGGAGACGACTGGGGATATTTACGGGCAGAAACAATAGGGTGAGTTCAAGTGGTTTAAAATTGTGAAGCCGGTCGGTGTCGAAGCAATCGGGCGTTAGGTGGAGAAAATGACGATGTGGCTGTAATTTGTGCACCTCCTTTTTATGTCTCAAAATGGCGGACAGGCCGCTTGGACTGGAGCAGCAGGTACCCTGTCAGTGGAGTTTATCCTTGTGTGCAGATTAACAGTCTTGTGCATTTCTGTTAATTGTGGTTGTTAGCTGCCCTGTAGTTTAACTGTAGCTACATGAGTTTGAAACCATACAACGAGGCTGTATTTTACTTACTTACAGTTACTGTATGAGGTAGCTAACTTTCTGACTGCATCGCCGGGAAGCTAACTTAGTGAGCTAACGGTAACTTTAGCTAACATTAACAGATAACGACAGCGTTAAGCTGCCGGCTGTCAGCTCCACTATCACCCTTACCGACTAACGTTATAGTCAGGAAAATGTCAGTGTGCTGAGTATGGAAAGACCAGCGTAAACTACGGTCGCGTTTGGCGTCCATCCCAAGTTAGTAATAGCCGGTTATTAGCATAGTTAGAAGCAGCGTTTGTACATATCTGTCAACCTTGTAGAGAAATAAAAGCATCAAGCATCAGCTCGGTCTAAACATTTTACTGTTATCAACTTGTCGATGTGTTGCTAATCGGCGCAATCTCTGCAGCCTCACACCACGGCTGTGTCCACGGTTAGCATTTACGAAGGGCGTGTGGTCATATTCGTCATATGGTTATTTGTTGTGCTGATTAATTGCACCTAAACACCCCTGTTGCGGTTTCCTGACTTGCTCCTTAGTATATTTCCTCTGCTGCTGGTGCTGCCATGCTCTGGTGAAGCTCTCATCTCTGCTTCATGCGGTTTGTTGGCACTGTGTTAGAAAATCAGGGTGGAGCACACAGGAGGCGATCTGTTTGTATGATTTGCGTCTAGCCAGTATTTAAGTATCTGTGTTGTCCTGTGTGCATGTTTTCTCGCTCACCGTGTGGCTCTGGCCTGAGGGCTCACAGTGGGATGGATGTACATTATTACTGATTCAAAGTCTCCCTCGTTATTTTGGGAAACCGTGTCGTGATAACGGATGCAAAGCACCGGTTAAAGCCATCAATATCGATTGGTCTACGTTAGGATCGAAGTGCAGCTGATCTGCTACAATTGTGGGATTTTAATTAAGTTTTTCATTTTTGAAAACGGTGTTCATACTCATGATGAAACACTGTCTGTGTGCTGTCCTCTCAGGTAAGTGTATCAGTGTTTCTCATTTACAACCACAGATCAGGACTGCCATGCCACCTGTGGTGGGTCAGGCTGGAGTGACTCTTAGATTATTTCTTTACCAATCTTCTTTTGTTAATTAAGTTTCCTCTCCTGGTGAAAGTGCATTGAAGATATGTAATTAATTCTTAAGCACCATTTGGCCATGTTTCACAGAATGGCTCAAACTACATTGCATAGCACGTGAAACAGACTCGAACTGTGTGCTGTTAGATGTTTATGTTGGATTACTTGGAAAAGGGAGCACGTATGAGATCAGCAGCCCTTTGTTACATACACGCAGTAACTGCAGGAGCCAGTTGATGTAGTCAGCTGGTTTTACTTGAAAGCGTTCTTAGTCAGTACAGGGTTTTATCAGAGGTTGATTTGAATAAGTGCATCTCTGCAGCCAGGCTCTATTCAGTGCCGTCAGCTATTGGAAACAGAGCGATACCAACTGTACATCACTGCAGTAGAAAACTTCAGCCGCTGCAAGTGTTGCTTTGCTGATATCAGTTCATCAGCATTAGACTAGACAGTCATAGATCCCGTTGGGCGTTTGTCTCTAATATAGGCTTGTAAAAGTAAGGACTGACTGGATTGTTGTAGTAAAATGTGCAGTTTTGTTGAGGGGGCTCTTCTTTGTCAGCAGACACTGATGAGAGTGAGAGACGCTGTTTGTCATTGTGATTGTGGCAGGCTGAAGGACACCTGTAGTCTCTGAGCTGACATCTTCCCCACTAACTACATGTCTGGTCATTACTGATCTGCTGCCAGCAACAACTGCCTGTTGTACAATGTGTCAGAACTGTCTTTACAAAATTACACTGTTAGGATGAATAATATTAGTAATTTATGACAAAACATCGGACAACTTTGGCATGAAACCGTATAAACACTACTATGAACGAAGTCCACGAGGCTGTTGAATTCATTATTGACAACCAGTTAAATGTTTGTCAGTAACAACTGACAGGCTCAGCAGCATATACATTCAGTCTAAATTTATAACTATATTAATTTCAACCAGTAAATCGTGTGGGAACTGCCAGAAGGGCAGAAATTTTGCAAGAGCTGAACAAAACTATTACAGCTGCCAAGTGGAGCTTTGCTTGTACTACCAATTAAGAGTGACAGAGACTGATTAGTCTCGATTGTGTTGTTCCCACCTGTTTGTTTGAGTTGGGTGATTTGAGCTCTGCTGGCAGTGGTTTGTCTCAACAGTAACAGCTTCAGTGAAAATCTGTTGTTTCCTGTGCGTATCAGCTGTAATTCTTGTCTGTTGGAGACATAATCAGCATTTTTACATTGTAATTGGATATTTGTTTATACCTTCCAATATTGAAATTGGCCATAAAAGTTTTGAGTCCAATGCATTATTTTATGTTCATACAGCTCATAGAAAGTTAGGATCATGGCATGGGACTTTAATTGGGATTTATTTTCCATCTGGTGTCTATGGTGAATCCCAACATCTGTGGAGTACATGGTTCTGTTGCTGCTGTGACTGCATGGGATTTTTGATGCATCTATAAAGATATTGTGATACAAGGTGACTGTTACCGACTCTCGTAAGTGACAATGACACATTGCTAGTTGTAATGGCTGCAGAGTGAAAGCTGAGCCTGACATTAAATCAGTTTTGTCATCAACTAATGATGAAAGTCTTTGGAGGACTTATGTCTCAGTGATTGGTCAAGAAAAAGCACAGAAACTGGAGATGATTTACTGAATATTCAGACTTTCAGATGCTTGGATTAGTTCAAATTCCAAAAATTATTATCTTTTTAATAATTTGTATTTATCTGGCTGATACAGCACAGTGATGCACTGTGAGCTTGTAGATGTGTAGTTGTGTTCTCATATGGACATTGTTGTCACTGCTGAATGAAACCAAGAAAAATATACAAAATGAAGACAGTCTTCACTCCTTTACAGTTCTATTTTCTTAAGTAGCTACATGTGTCAGCAATGTAGTATTCAGATTACATTTTGATCCTTGGGATCTAGCTTGCAGTTAGTTTATGGTCCAGTTCCCCAGTAAAGATTGTGACTTTATAAAAACTAGAGTAACATCCTCACTGCTGATAAAACTTTAGTGGGAAGGTTCTACATCCTCTTCAGTAATGTAATAAAGAGTCTCTCAAAAACATGTATTAACAAAACTAAAAGCAGGTTCTGCACATTTGTAATTTCCTTGGTCTGATTTGACTCTGGTCTCCTCATTTTGTTACCTGGACTGTTTATGTGCTCTTTGTACTCAAATGGAAACGAGATTTGTCAGCATTGATGCCGCAACGCACACGTGCGAGTCACCTTTTTGCAATAGTCTTTTTTTATTTATTTATTTTTTTTAATAAAATTTATTTCAGCCAGTTTACTGAGACACTACAACAAAAATGTTGTCGCACAGTTTGATAGATGATGGCTCTACTATGGGGTGTCCGTGTCATGGCCAAGGACACCTCGGCATGTGGCAAGGAGGAAATGGGAATTAAACCGCCAGCCCTGGGATTCATGGATGACTGCCCTACCAACTGATCCACTATTGCCCCATTTTCATCCATCTTGTAGCAGTTGAGCATATTATGTGATTTACAGTTTGGTCTTGTAGCTAGTTGCTTTGTAGGTGCTTGAAGGCACTTAAGCAAAGTAACTTTCCCAGGACACAGATAATACAAAGGTGAAATCACCAGCAGAAAATGAAGGCACTCCAGATTCCAGCTGTTTGAGATGCTTTCCTTTCAGAGAGGATTACGACATATTGACAGTGAAATGATAACTGTCAGCATTGTCAACATTGCTGTGACGGTATGTGTTGTGGTGAGCCGCTGGGAGTCACATTTTTCTGTTGCACTGACTGCTCTCCTATCTTTGTTCAGACATAAAGAGTATCAGTCATTAAAAACTAATGTACATACAATATATGGCAAGTTAAGTAATTCAACTTGTTGTTATGTATTAGTTTGCCACAAACGTCTGCAGTAGTTAACAGCTTTTTCAGTAACATCCTCTTTGGAAGATTTGCTGACACATTATTTAGATGTTTTCTAACATGCTCTTCCTGTTGTACTAGTATGGTTTGCTTTGAGTGTTTTGACTGACCTCTCATGTCAGGTGGTCTGAATTTTCTAATTTTGTAGGCCCAAGTCCTATGTTTAACTTCACTGTCAGTGGGTGTGGTTGTGTACAGATTTGACCTGGTGCTTGGTTGTAGCATTTTTTTAAACAACAGAGACCCATTATAGTTTCCATAATTAATTTAAGATAATGTTTTGACAAGAGACAACCTGTTAAAACGCACCAGTAAATTAAATGACATCTAGCAACAAACAGCCCTTTACTGTAACAGGTCCATTAATGTACACTTCCTCCTGCTACACAAAGACGAGAGAATCAATGGGAGGAAGACGCACAAGCATTATTAACTGTCAGTAGGCAGATTTATAGATGCACTACGACTGCAGCCCATTCCCCCTCCATGAATACACCACATTTTGTGCTGATCCAATTATCCTGATTATGTGATTGTGCAAACATTTTGCTCAATACTGGAGCCTCAAATGAGATGTGCAGAGAGGGGAGTCTAACACATTAATGGATACACACAGCGATGGCAGCTGCCAGTAGCACAGAGGGAAGTATCAATATATAGTAGATGACCTCATTTCAGACACCTCATTTTCAGCAGTTGTAAAAGTGGATGTAGAAGGCATTGTTTTGTATTTGGAGGTTTAGAAAGAGCCATTTTTAGCTTCGGTGCCATTATAGTACTGTAATGTTGTACTGCTGTGACCCTGGACCATGACAGAGTTGGGCAGCAGCCATAAACCCCCTGCACACCGTAATCCACACTCAGTCAGAGGTAAGCAGATATTTGGACTGCTGTCAGGTGCTGACATCAGGGTCCAGAGGTTAAATGTGTAGCTGCTAGCTGCTCTATGTTGCTTTCTGCTAAACAGTTTTCCTTCAGTGTCAGACGGTGTCCACAATTTTACCTGTGCTCTGCGTGCCTGCTAGGTTACTTTTACATTTACAGTCTTCATGTTTTGAATATGTTGCTTTGCGCTTTTTGTGCAAACAAAACTAAGAGTAAAAAGCAGTAAGTTTCCCTTGTGGTAATGTCACTCCTGTATCATCAGCTGAAATTAAAGCTATCTGGGGATTTTCCTCTATTGCAGCTTCCTGAGGTGTTTCCAGTCCTAGTGCCTACTCTAGACTCCGGACTGTTTACTTCATTACCCTCCCATTCCTTATTTATGCAGCAAATATAGCACGGCATGTCCGATTGTCCAAGCGTGGTAGTTTTGTCAGGTTTTTTTTGTTTGTTGCATGTCTGCAGGAGGATTTAAATTGACTTTGTTTGTATCTTTGTGTACTAGTACTGGCACAGCCTTAGCCAGACTGGTCCCAGTAGACTAAGAAGCTTATTGTCACTTCCAGTTAGTATTCTAGTGGGTACCTGCTTTGGTATAGTGATTTTTAAAGACAACACTGCAATTAAAAATGTTTTACTTTCCGCATCAATACAGTTTTTGCTGAGACAAACAGTCAAAGTGAATTAAGCCAGCTCTTGATGAGGTCTCATCCTCAGGTGATGGCACTAAGGAAATTTGTCAAGCGCACAGCCATTACTCACCCCCATTCGACCGTGCCCTGTTTTTCTTTTCTGGCAGCAACCTGGGAAGAGAAGTCCGTTGCTTAGAGAATGTGGGCCACTTTTGTATGTAGACAGACAGTGGAATTTGCTGCAAGAACCGACAGAGAACTCACACCAGACAGTGACAGGAGACATAGATTATGAATGTAGATAGCTGGAGTAGGCCTGAAAAGCAAATGGAGGAGTGCCTCATGGGAAGGAGGAGGTTTTTAATGACAAGTCTCACAGAAGGATTTATTTTTACACTCTTGGTTTGGGAGACTCTTCTGTTAAATAGTTATTTTTCCAATGCTGTTTCTTCAGCCATTTTATCTGTGTATAAACTGGTGCAGGCAATGATGCAGTTCTTCTGACCTACAAATGTTTTCATCTCCACCCTCTCTTCATGTTGTCTGTCATGCATACCTAATGCTGGTTTGTCCTCTTGTCTCCTCTCCAGATGCAGTGTAGACTTAACTGGTGACTGGTCTGCAGGCTCTCCACTTCTCTTGTCCCTGGAGTCAGCCAACTGTGGGGGGCAGAGTCCTGCGTTCCCCTCCTCTCAGTCTGAGTCTTTGTCTGGACACAACCAACCACCCACCACTGGAGTACACAGCTCATCCTCGCCTGTGTTGCTTGGATCAGCACAGCTCATTTCTTGACTGAGGAGAGCGCAGCTAGACAAGATTCACCTTCTACTGACTGATCCTTCCCAGCCCCACCCCTTCAACATGGTGCTGTCACAACGGCAACGAGATGAACTGTAAGTTTCTAACGCGCCTTTCGCAACTTGGCCAATTATGCAAAATGTGGATTGGGCATCATGTTTGATTTCACCTTTCATGCACTCACACAGTGACACCCGTTCAGCTGACCAGTACAGCCACGAGAAGTGTCCTAAGCCTAAGATAACTGTTCCAGTTTTGTTGCTTCTTACTTAAAGATCAAACAACTACAGTCACATTTTCTTTATATTATTTTGGGTAATTATGCCTTTTTCCGAGAGAGTCGACAGTTTGGAGAGGGGCAATGATATGCAGCAAACACCCCTTGTCATACATGAACAGAGGCTATTGTACAAAGTGGTTAGCACCTTAAACAGTCAACATTTTCTGTGAAAACCACGTTTTATCACAATGTGAAGGACCATTGGTTACTGCTCATAGTTTTTTGCTGACACATATGACAAGCTGTAATCTGACTCCATTTTAACATGAGGGCCAAAAAAGCAGAGCTGCTGTTGTGTTGGTCTGAATCAGATGATCGTTAAAAGTGTGCACTGACACTGTGTGTTTAGTGCCCAAAAAGCAACAGCACCTGTTAGCTTTGTCCTTTTGTGATAATCGACCAGCTGTCTGCTTCCAGGCAAAGAAGACAATTGACTTAGGCAATTACTTAAATTTGGTTATTTTTTTCTCTTTGGTAACCCTCAAAAAGAATTGATGTTTGGTAGAAGCTCCCTAAGCTCCCCTGAGGTTGTGCAGCACAGCTGTATTGATCCTTCCTACCAATAAAAATCTTTAGTATTCACAATTTGCCCCTTTTGTGGCTTTAGGAGAATCATAAAGTCATCTGGTATAGACACAGAAGTGGCATATAGACAGGAGGCAGAAGTAGTATTCGCACATGTGCCTTGTAGCAAGTGGGAGAGGTGAGAGACACTGATTATTGGGGGAAACTGTAAATTGGCCTTGTTGAGTCTGTGGGCTTGATAATTAAACCCTGAGGCAGGGGATAGAAAGTTAAGGCAGCTCAATGTGAGATACAAGGTCATGAGAAGGAGATGAGACGATCTTGCTGAGCTTTAGTCCCTAATTCACTAAAGAAGAATGTTAAAATATTTTTAAAAGGATATGACGGAAATGTTCACTCTTGAAATGAAGTGAGATGATGATCGTGTTAGTCATTTTGTCCTCATCTTGCAGTGTCATTGAGAAACGTATCAGCACTCACATGACAAGGCTCTTAACATTCCTACCAGTCTTTGTGTTTTTAGATTAGCGCTGTGGGAAGGGTCTGTTGGTATGGAGAGGTCCATTGGAATGCAAATCTTTCATGCGCTCTGCTATTCAGATGAAGCTGCCAGGACCCCCTTCTAGTCCCCTCTTTTCTCCTCTGTTGCTCCAGTCTCTGGCCCCACAGCTTACAGGAAACTGGTGTGGGACCTCTTGAGTCGCAGTCGAGTATGTGTTGCATCCTACCAGTTGGAGATGTCACTTGGCTCAGTTGGTGCTCACTGAGTTTGTCAGCTTTCAAGTGACCCTAAGATCCTGTTTCCTGACTGGCTGTATTTTGACCGGCCTGCTCGGATACCATAAATGAGACAGAAGAACAGAGGGTCTAAGGAGAACAGGAGGAGAACCCATTGCTGTGAGGCGTACTCTTCATGTTTGTAAGAGGCAGCTGTCAGATTAAATATTGTGGGGAAACTATTGAATTTAATGCTGTCAGAGCAAATGTTTTGGTCTTACATTTATCAGTGAATCGGTCATAATGCATGATGCCCAAAAAATAAACACAGAGGCCAGTTTGTCCATGTTGTTTGTCTTTCTAGCACACATTGAACTGCACTTTGACATAAGGGAGAAACACAGCATAACAGTTTTATTAAGTTGATGTGAATAAACATTTTCTAAAAAGAGAATATTCTTTGTCCCCTTAACTGCTGCTGTTTTGTCAGCACCACAGTCAGATGCTGTTCTTGCGCAGCATCTTCACAACAGCTCTATTTTTACAAGCATAGCCAATGAAAAGCATATTTGTGTTTCCTTCCAGGGTCAGCAGACTTGTCGCTGCTAGCGTGTAGTAAAAATAGATATAGAACATAAACTATCTGCTCCTTGAAAGACCTGGAGGCGCCAGTGTGCAGATGGCTCCTTTGCTTTTGTACTTTCTCTCTGCTTTACAAAGAAAATCCCCTCAGTCTTGTCTTAGGATACATGGTTCATGTGATTTTGGTCTTTTTTTTCCCCATTGTCTCCTGGCTGTGATTGTGATTACATAACAGATTAATACTTCTGCCTCTGAAAGGACATCAAAGTTCCCTAAACATGGTGCAACTAAGACCACACTATGAAGGCTCTATGTCAAAGCTATGGCACAAGGACAACTGTTTAGTTCACAGGCCTTAAACTAATATACATTTACTCATACACATGCAAAAAAGTTGAATTAGCTAAACCTATAACTCTAGTTTAATTTTTTCTGCCTCCATCTGAGCCCCTGAACAAATTTGTTGCAGTAAGTTGTTATGCCCTAGTGGTCTAAATTAGGGCAAAGTTAAAAACAGAAATAGAGGAAGTAATTCTAGACTCATAAAATGATAAAAAACAAAGTTGTTGCTCCTAATGCACAGGGAGGCTATTCATTCCCCACACATGCTACCTCTGTAAAGTATAGAAAGTTAAAAAGATCCAATCGTCATGGTTACATGATTAAAATAGTGACCAACATGTATAAACCAAACACCATTTCTCTCCTGGGTTATGATGAGTTAGCATTTCTGCAAAATTTAGCTCACAAACACAAAACAGGATACTCCTGTGAGTCAAATATAGCTGTGGAAGCACATGTAGTCATTATTATTGATGTGGCATCTTTTTATATCAGGTGCCCTTTGACATAAGCTTTTGAATCTGTGGTTGAGTTGTTGGTTCTGTAGATGTGAAGGCTTCTACACTTTCCACTGATTGCATTTATTCTGACCTGGGGCCAAAGATGGAATATTTCAAATGGTTGTGATTTATATGTGGTGAGGGTTAAGTGCTGGGATGTGACAGTTGCCTCCTGAAGGAGGAATTTCACATGCAGACACTCTGCAGTGCATATTCTCTGTATTGGTTCTCAGTGTACTGAAAATGGCCGGGCACATCTGCAGGGGGTGTGTCAACAAGCCTGATCTGATATTTGCCTCAAGACTGACACACAGTGTGACAGGCACGGTCACACTGTCTGGGCCCATTATCCCACATTCATCCACACTGTATATGAGGGACTTTGTTCATAGGAAGTGAATGTTTTATAATGTTTGTGTTTGTTATAGAGTTACAGAGATAAATCAACCAGTCAGTAGACAGGAATGAATCCACAACACAATCTATTTTTGCTGTTTGTCATTTTTTACATAAAAGTGCCAAATATTTGATTGCACCAGCTTATAAAATGTAAGGGTGTGATGTTTTGTTTCTTAAATGGTAGTAATCTAAAAACTCTTTTTGCTTTAAAAATGAATGACTTTATCAGAGTTATTCTGACTCACGCTTTCTGTCCGCTGGTATTACACATTGTGTAAATAATATAAATGCCATAAAGCTATTTATTTGTTTAATAAAAGAACAAGATATAGACCTGTTCTATAGTAAAAGGTAACCTTAAATGACTTCTGTTGTGATCTGGCACTTTACAAAACATCTAGCGCTGGGTTGTACAGTTACCTGAGCGCTCATATTTTGGGATTTGTTTAAACGAGAGTGAGAGAAGGTGGAAAATGTAAGTAATTTAATTGTCAAATTTTAAATTTAATTGTAGTATTCAATTCTTCAATAAAAACGTTTTTAAAAGTTATTAAAATGTTTGGGTATGCTGTCAATGATAGGTGTTGAAAAAGCAAAGAGATTGGAACCTAAAAAATTGCAATCGGTGCATCTCTATTTTGTTTCCTTTGTCTCTGTGTGATGAGAATGATCTTACATCTGTGCACCGTCTATCCTTGTTAATCCCTTGTTTATCCAAGATTGAATTATTCACTCCTTGTTGGATTTAAGAAAGTACACTTCACCCAGTAAAGCTCTTTCATCATGCTAAACACATGTTGGAGGAAAAAAAACTGACTTCTTAGGGTGTGTTGACCAGACAGCTATTTTTTCAGTCCCTTGTTTCCTTTTGATCTGCAACTGTACAAATGCACAATGTTCATAATGCAGAATGGTTGCTGTTGGATTAAGTCTGCAGGAATGGGCTCGTTTCTCTTCGGTGTATCGCAGCGAGACAGAGATTCCTAGTGAAGATTTCCCCCTGGCTTAAGGGTTGATCCTCACTGCTCCACTCTTAATTTTGCAGTGCAAGTGTCTTTTTTTCTCCTCTACAACCTGCCTGTTTCACATTGAAAGTAATTGCATCATGATATTATCTTCTAAGAGGCTTTATTTTTTCCTCTTTGCAATGGTTTAATTAATTGCCTGGTTAATCAAGGTACTGACTTCCTTCAGGTGTCATGCTTCATAAAGTTGTTGGGTTACTGTTTTCATGGAGATCAAACTGTAACTGAACAATTATGCAGCTCTGTCAAGTGATTTTCGTAAGATGTTTTATGACAGATTCTTCTTGAAGTTATCAGCTGTTCAGGACTTGGTAGTTAAGATGGAAAAACAACCTCAAGCTTTTTAGCTGTCTATGCATGATGCTCATCTCTACTCACCCTTTTCTTTATTTCATTTATCTGTGGTTACTTCCCCACATCAACCCTTTTTTTCAGAAGCATTGGTTTATTTTCTGTGAGACTTACTGCAGAGTGTGTTTACATTTGACACTACAGTTCTGGATATTCAAAATAAGTCCCTTGGTACTAGGCTGTCTGGTCTTTGTGCTGTTGTTAAATAGCAGATCAGTTCCTTTAATTGGGAAGTAACACACATATCTCTGTTCTTTGACTTGGAAAATACCTCGCTGGTTTTTACCCTGCATCAACGGCAAATGCATGTGTGTTGTGAAAGGGAGAATTTAAAGAGTTGCCTCTATTCACATGTGAACCAAAGGTGAAATAAACATGTAAACATTGGGATAAAACTACATAGTTTTATTTTAGTTCTGAAATGAATTCCTATACTGAGTTGATTTAGGAGTCTTTGTGTGCTGCCGTGATTAAATGTTTTTCAGTAACTGTTCCAGAGCAGGTATAGTGGCCTTTAAGGTGTTTGTTTTAGGGTGAATTAGGCATAATTGTGTGTTTACTCATCTTAATTTTGACCGATAATAAGTAAGTACGTACTGTAAGTGAAGCTGTATTACTCGCAGATATGCATCTCCCATTGCCTTAATCAGAATTTAATGAGTTACTTTTGCCCACTGCCAAAACTCAGGATCTGTGGTCTAACCCTGCCTGTTTGCTTTCGCGGCTTTCACCCAATTGGATTAAATGCAGCAACCACAAGGCATCACACACCCCTGCCAAGCTGGTTGGGCTGCTTGTTAAAAATCACTTGTCAAAACAAGGTTTATTGCTGTTATGTGTATCTTCGCAATCCAGATGGACACGCCTTTAGATTCAACTCTGGATGGGGCCCCACCGTTTGGGGACCATTGAATTAGAGGCTGTCTGTAGCTGATGGGCGTGCTGTCCTGTACTGTTTGTCCTGTGTGTCTTTGTTAAATGTGCCACAATATGTACCTTCAAAAGAAGGTGTTTGCTAGTTGAATAATTTCTCTGCTTTGTTCTTTAATAGATGGATAGATACTTTATTGATACCAAGGGGAAATTCTAGAGTTGCTGCAGCAATTACACAGAAATAAATATGTATTTATTGAGCATTTAAATGTGAAGGCATGAAATTCAGGATTAGGCATTTGCTTCACAAATGTGTCATGCTTTTGATGAAGTTATTTAATAATTGCTGAAGAATTCTGAAATCAGTAATAACTAAAATAAAAACTGCTGCATCAGATGCACTTTTATACACTTGCATGTTGTTTTTAAGCTGTCAGTAGGTGGAGGCTCTGTAAGTGTTGCTCATCTCCATAATATGAAGTGCATGATTGTGGAGGAGGAAGTGATGTCAGTGGCAGACATGCTGGATGTCTGACTCACCACTCTTCTCATAAGGATGAAGTCATGCTTCTCTCTCTGGCCTCAGCCCCATCTCGTTGTTTGTCACTCCATCAAGGGTTTATAGTACATGAGTGCGCTGTCGTTTTCTGTCATTCTGTTCTCACAGATGAACCGTTTGATCTCATTGAATCAGACGAAGTGTGTAGCCACTGTACATGTTTTCAGTCCATGTAGTCACCCTGCCCTCTTTCTCACTATCGGACCATCGCGTCATCTAGCTGTGGGCTGCTAGTAACCATAGAAACCAGCCGGTTTGCTCTCCTTCTGTCGACATTAGTACACCTCTCCCTCCTTTACACTTTTCCTTCTCCTCTCCTCACGGTGTCTGGGGGCTACACATGTTGAAAACTGCATGATGGGGTATGTTCTGTTTTGTTCAGCACAGCCAGGGTGAAGCAGGGGTCAAGGTAGTGGTGGAGTCTCTCTGTTGATGTCTGCTTTCAGCACAGAGGCTCATAACAGATGTCCTCATCACAATATTGGCAAATGCTGCTTAGCTACACTTATGAATGTGTATATTTGATACAGTGTACGTAGATATACATGTATATCAGCCCTGACTTGTTTGCTGTGTTGTTTTAAGGATTGCAAACAGTTATGTGTACTGTTGATTAACCAACTCTATGTTCTTGACAGAAATGTCTGAAAATCATAAATATGCCTGTCTAATGCCTTGATTTGTCCAGGCATCAATGTAAACTCCCAAAGACAAGTCAGTATCCAGTCCTATATGACAACAAAGACCAAAGGGCAGAAAACCCTCAGAGATTCAGGCGTCGATTTTATTTTATTGTTTTATTCCAGGCCTGTAACCCTTTGCAGCATATACCTGTTACTGGGAGCCAGGCTGCCTTTCTGTTATTCTGGTACTCTGTTATAACACCTGCTCCTACAGTCTCCTGACACACCCACACCACATCAAAGCTTCCCCCTACCAGTTCACTAGACTTGTTTCAGGCCCATTGTCAGAGGAGAAGATAACCTCCTGCTAACCTTGAGCTGTTATAAGGCTGCTCCTGTTGTCATGGGGATTCAGGTGGGCAGAGGGAGACGGCGGTTTCAGTGCTCGCACTGACCGAGAGGACGCAGGGGGCACAGTCTGGGCTGACAGATTGTACCCCCACCCCCTTCTCGTTGGCACCTCAAAGTAGTGCTGCCTGACAGCTTGTCTGGCTTCTCGTGGCATTAATGGTGAGGTTTGCTCTGAACAAACACAGGAGGGCTGGAATTAAGGAAATGTTCAAGAGTTGTTGGAGGGAAAATTGCGTTTTCTTATGAGACATTTAGGAGTTCAGTGTAGTTTGTGTACCTTAGCTAATGCTCCTGTATTTTAAGTCAGTTTTTCACTAGGTCTATGTCCATAACTCATTTGGTAATTGAAACTGCAGCATTAAGATCCAATGATTTGATTTCGTGTTGATAAAGAGAAGGATCAAAAAAGCAAGTCAAAATCAAAGCACCAGTGGACAAAATATCCAGACATTCAGTCCTTATTTTAATTCAAATTCCAGAGTGAAGGAAGTTTAGCTTCTATAGACCCATCAGTACCTCTTCTAACATCATTTTAGTTTATCTTTAAGCATTTTAACTAACAGTCTTATCATAGTCTTCATCTTGAGACACGCTGCTTATAAGTTTAAAAGTTTGAAGTTCAAGTGGGATCGTCTTCTGTGGAACATTAGCAAGATTAGCAAAGCTAAGCTAGTCAGGTTAGTCAGACAGTGTGCTCATCTACTTTAATGTACTTTAATTTACATAGCTCATAATGTTGAATTGTTCTGGACATAGTCAGAAATGTGCAAACTCAGTTAAACATAACAATTCTAAAAAAATAAAATATAAATATAAAATCATATTGCAATTAAACTTGTGTTGATTATACAGTGACTGCATTGATTGTGTTGACATGCTTATAGTCATAGAATTGAGTGCACGTTCTGTCCACTGTAATTAAATATATTCACTTTTCTGCACCCTCGTGAGAATCTCATTAGATAAAAAATAAAAGCCTGAACTACTGAGATCAACTGAGTTGACCCTCACTAATAACTCCTGGTAAATTGAACTGCTGCTGAGGCTGCAGTTGTAAACTACTGTGTGTGTGTGTGTGTACATGTACATGTACATTAGCTGTGTGGATTTTCCTTATGGTATTAAGCAGGGAAATGGCAGTCTCCTCTATTGTTTGTCCCATCTGGACTCTTTACAGATTTCATATATTTCACCATCTTTGTCAGCTCACTGAAAGTTCTGCTGTCTTAAAATATTGGCTTGTGTTTGTCTGCAGACTTGGCTCTTGAAATGAGTTGCAGTAAATATCAGTAGCTAGGAGCATATTGAGTCCAGGGATTATCCTACTTCTCTACGATTTGTCTGTCTTTCTGCGTGTATGCAGGTGATGGTGGGATGCACACTGACTCTCATTTTCCCCATATCTACACCATGGGGAGTCATTCTTTCCCATTATTTGCCCACAGCAACAGGAGCTCATTATAGAAGCCAGACAGATGTGTTCTCAATTTGTGCCAAATGGGCAGAGAGGGGTGTGTGTGTGTGTGTGTGTGTGTGTGCGCGTATAAGAGCACTACACTGTCTGTATTGTTATCAATGGCCAATGTGTTTGACTTTATGCATGCAAAGCATTTTCATTGTATGTCTAGAAGCAAGATAAAATAGTCTGAATGTGTGAAAAGTGTAAAATGTACATCTCTGTCTGACACATTTCCTGAACATGCTCATTTTCTCTTTGTTTTACAGTGTTGAATTCAACTCCAGTGCTCGCATAGATTATCAGGGCACTTTAACCACTGTCTTGTCTGCTGATCAGGAGAAATAATTACGTTCCCTCTTTGTCTGTTTCAGAAATCGAGCGATAGCCGATTATCTACGTTCCAATGGATATGAAGAGGCATATTCCACTTTCAAGAAGGAGGCGGAATTAGATAATGTGAGTAGATTAACGGTGGACACACACACATCCGCACAGCCAATCAGACCAATTTATACAAACAATATGACTTGATTTCCACTTTCTTTCTCATCTGAGTCAACATGTTCACGGGTGTGACCCAGAGCACCTGCATCCAATTACGGTGTTCTCTCTGATTACGGGTCTATAGTACAAGCTCCGGCTAAGTAATTGTGAAACAAGAAAAACTGTAAATTTTGCGTTTACTATACCCCACTATGACATATAATTTATTGGCGTTGACATTTAAGACATCAAGAAATATTGCTACTGGTGAATCATTTGTCAAATGTGAACACAGGTTCTTAAATTACCGTACAAACTAAGAGCTTTCATCCCTGGCTCTGTAAGTAAAATAAATAAAACATAATCACAGTGCATACAGTGTGTTTTTCTCTTGAGTTGACAGTTAAATTGTTTATTAATTTGCAGCATAGTTGTTTTTTATACATCTACACTCCACACGTTTAATTTTAGGATAGAATATTTGCCATTGTAATCATTTGCCGTTCTTGGGTATCTGTAATCCGTAATGAGTAGTTACTGTTGGTGTTACTTTTACTTGTTGGTGCACTACTAGACCTTCCCAGTATGATTTTTTGATACACACAGTCTGTCCATGATTAAGCATTTTATGTAGAGCCATATGAAACCTGTGTTTGTATCCCCATCCCACTGTATTTGATGAACATGAGAGAAACTACATTTTATAGATGCTGAGAGTGATCATCCACCACTTTAGTTACCTTACATATGGAAGTCAAGTTTTAAACCTCATAGTGTTTTATTTCATTTCTAATCTGCTGTAGTACAGATTCAAAATGTGAATGCTTCATTCATGAGCTTCCGTGCTCACTGGCATAATGCTAACTCCTGTCTGTCATGTTATTACTGATTCACCTTTTCATCTGAGACTCTTTTCATCTCACTCTTTCTTTCTCCTGCTTCTCTATAGCACCTCTTCTTTCACATTGCTTTCACATGACACCCCACCCCCTTCTTGTCTGTGTCCTTATTCACTTCTTCCAGACGTTTTCTCTGTGGCAGCCGTATGGAAGCAGACTGAATAATAGATGAATGGCATGGAGGGATAGGTGCACATTGTTAGGTATTAGTGCACTCTGGCAGCACTACACTGCCAAGGTGCGTTTTTTGTTTTTTTAGCACCATAATATTATTATTTCCAAGGTGTTATTTTTATGTCAAATTTGTTTTTTTCTGTTCAGTGTGAATTAAGTGTTGTTTACCGTTGGCATTTTATTGCCATGTGAGTATCAGGTTTGAGTGTTTAATAGAAGTCGTGCTAGGTTTAGCTAGCTTTCTAAAAGAAAACATACACACCTGCACATACACACATGAGCATGTATATTACCCACTGCCAACAGACTGGCATACTGCAGAGAAGTCTGGCACTTATCATTGTGTGTGCGTTACATGTGTACGTACGTACGTGTGTGTGTGTGTTTGGTGTCCAGGCAGATGGCAGATTAGATGATGGCAGACTTGTCCAGACTGGGTTCCCTACTCTCTCACTCTCCCTGTTCACTGCCTCCTTCATTTCTCTACGCTGTCTCGTCTTTGTCTTTGTCTTACGTCGTGTTATGCTGAGGAATCACCTCTTGTCATTGAGAAGTGTTAAATATAGTCATCGGTGTTGCCTGCAGCTCTCCACACCTCTAGGATGTCTGCTTTGTTTCTAGCCGAGGTTGAGGAGCTACCTGTGAAATTGGAGCACAACTCTAATTTTCTCCCTCACTGACGTTCGTGGGTGTTTGACACTTTTATAGTTAGCAACAGCCTCGAGGCATGGTTGTACACACGATGCCACCCAAAACTGTTGTATTATATGTGCAGAATACGTACAGTGCTGTGAAAACTGCTCATCACCCTCCTGAATTAATTTATTTTTTGCTCATTTGTCTCACTTAAATGATTCTAATCATTTAAAGATAATTAGTTAAAGACTAATTATAATATTATAAAGATAACCTGAGTAAATACAAAATGCAGTTTTTAAATTATGGTTTCATTTATTAAGGGAAAAAAGCTCTCCAAACCTTCCTGGCTCTATGTGGAAAAAATAATTGCCACCTAAACCAGATAATGGTTGTGGCACCCTTGGCGTTAACAACTGCAGTCAGTCATTAGCGATAAGGCAATGAGGCTTTCACATCACTGTGGAGGAATTTTGGCCCGTTTATCCTTGCAGATCAGTTTTAATTCAGCATCACTGGAGGGTTTTCGAGCATCAACGACCAGTTTAAGGTCATGCCACAGCATCTGGAACAGATTTAAGTCCAAATTTTTTTTTATTTATTTATTTTGAGTCATTCAGAGGAGCACTTGCTGGTGTTTCAGATCATTGTCCTGCTGCATAACCCAAGTCCGCTTGAGCTTGAGGTCATGGACTGATAGCCGTTGATGGACGTTCTCCTTAAGGATTTTGTGAGCGAGAGCAGAATTCATGGTTCCATCAATTATGGCAAGTTGTCTGGGTCCTGAAGCTGCAAAGCAGCCCCAGAACATCACACTAGCACCACCACAGATGACTGTTGATATGTTTTTTTTTTTGTTTGTTTTTTTTAAATGAATTGCTTTGTTAGTTTTACACCAGAAGTAACAGGACACAACCTTCCA
>OMLM01020952.1:185010-200943 GCA_900302695.1 Helostoma temminkii | reverse complement strand
AAAAAAGGACCAAAATGATAAAATAACCAAAATAATAATAAAAACATAAATAATTTAAAATAATTTTAAAAATAATTTAAAAACTGCATTTTGTATTTACTTGGGTTGTGTTTTCTTGTATGTAATACTAAAATTAGTTTGATCTGAATCATTTAAGTGTAACAGATAGGAAGAAAAGAGGGAAAAATTCTTCTCGCATACTCTTGGGGAAAGTCCTCAACAACTTAAATAAACAAACACCTTACCTAGAGTTTGGCATTTCTTTGTGTATAATTAAATATCATGGGATTAGGACTATAAGAATAAATTTAATTATTTCATTATTGTTCAATCCACCAATTGTTTTCTGAATTAGTGGACTAATCACTCTCTATGCTGTCCTGCAGCTTCATATTTGAGAAGCTGTAACCATCAATGTTTGGCAGTCCTTTCTGAACAATGACAAATGATTACATGATGATCCAAATAGTTCATTTTTTCCATCGAATAATTGACAGATTTGGTTAATCATTGTAGCTACACCAACAAAGGTCAGTTAGTTGCAGCCCCAGGTTTGTTTTCAGTTTGTTTATAGCAACGGAGAAAGCATGCCACCACATTGTTTTTTGTTATTTGGCAAAATGAAAGAGACTCTGTGTGTCATGAAGTCTGTTATGTAAAGGTAGTGTCCATCTCATGGTTTTAGCCTTCAGGTGGAATCAGGCTTCTGTCAACCAGGACTGCCACAGGTTAACTTCTACTGCAGCCTCCAGCGCCGAGTGCATGGCTATAAACTAAGCCTAAGCCTTTCTTGTCTGCCAAAGATTAGCTTGTGTGAGAAGGATTAGGATTTCTGTGTGTGTGTTTTACAGTAGGTTGGCAGTGTTTGGTGGTGAGTGTTGGCCCTGTGAGGGGTGTGTACATAGTTCCCTGTTCTTTCTTCCTATAGCCAAAGACCTCAGCTTGCCCCCCCAGCTGGCCCACCACCCACAGACCTCACTGATTATGCTGAGCCCCCTACATTGATTGGCTTTCTTCCTTTCTCCACAGAATGAAGAATTGGATAAGAAGTACGCCGGCCTTTTGGAAAAAAAATGGACCTCAGTCATCAGATTACAAAAGAAGGTTTGTGGATTTTTTCCATCATCAAAGAAAGCTTGTTGTGATTGTAGTCTTGTGAATGGTTTGTGATATTACTGCTGAGTCCACCGCAACACTCAAAGGAAAACATTAACCTCATTGTTTTATTTAAAACACAGAGTCCAACACCTTTCCACTATTAAAGCTTACATTTGAGTTTGATCCCTGTCCCTCCCTGGTGTAATTATATGTCCATATTCCTACATATGTTTCTGTCTGTTTTTGCTCTGGGCAGGTGATGGAACTTGAATCCAAACTGAATGAAGCTAAAGAGGAGATCACCCTGGGTGGGCCTGTAAGTCAGAAGCGTGACCCCAAAGAGTGGATCCCACGCCCACCAGAGAGGTACGCGCTGAGTGGCCACCGCAGCCCAGTCACGCGTGTGATCTTCCATCCCGTCTTCAGCGTCATGGTGTCGGCCTCTGAGGACGCAACAATAAAGGTCAGTGGTGATTGATGATGGAAATGGTGGTTTGATGAAGGGTTTGTGGCAGAGGTTGTGGAACTAATATTCTAACTAATATGAAATAGGGTTGTGAAAGTAATGTTCTTGATCTTGACCTTTTATTTGAAATGGGTTTAGGGTTTTCAGGCCATGTCCTTCAGAAAGCTGAGGGCCTACAACAGGAGTTGTTTTCTCCAAGAAGCTGCAGTGCCTATCTGACATTTAATGTTTTCACTGTGGGCATGTAACTGCTTGAATGACACCTCATAATAAACTAATTAAAATGGGTGTGACAGTGATTAGGCAGCGAAGAATATTTTTTTGTGCACCACCCTTTCTACTCTTTCTTTCCATTAGGTATACCTCTCTTTAGTATTTCCTGCTCTTCTCTCTCTCTCTCTCTCGCTCTCTCTCTCTCTCTCTCGCTCTCTCTCTCTCCTTCATAGACACAGCCTGCATAACAGAAATATATCTCTCTGTGACATCCATGTATCCACAGATTCCATATATACACTCAGCTCTCTGTGCCTGGTCTATTTTTGCAACAGTGTCTCTCCCTCGCTTCACTGCACAATGCCAATACACTGTTGAGCTATTTGTACTGTATATTTTATTCATGAGACAGTAGGAGACACATGTACATCTCCTCGACTACACCCACACAGCAGGGATCCCTCTCTCTGTTTTGGCATCTTCCTGTTCCAGCCCCACTCCTCCCTCCCTCCCTCCAGCCCCACCCTCCATTCTGCCTCATTTATCTTCCCCTTAAAGCATCGTCTGCCCCCACCAGTAGAGCCCTCCATCCCTCAGGAGGAATCACATCTAAAATTCAGCCCTTCTTTCCTGCACCTCTTTCCTGGCTGTGTCGTCTCTCTCTGTGGCCTGGCCAGACTCCCCCTGTGTCCTACTTTCTGCTCCTGAACAGCTCTGTTAAATTTTTTAACCAGGGGAATAGACCTCATGCTCTTGACGCAGAAGAGCTCCTTGGCTTTCTGTCTCATGCCAGTTCCTAATAATCACAAAACTGTTTCATTCAGCCTGACATGTTAGCAGTTTTGTTAGTTTGGTTTTCGTTTGCTTTTATCACTCGGCAAGTGATGAATCCAGTGCTATTTTCAGACGACACAGAAGTTATGTAAAATGGTTCTTAGGATCAGTGTAGAGCGGAAGCAGCATATAAACAGTTATTAACTGGTTAATCAACATAAAATTTATCTATTAAGCTAATGTAATTGGTGTAATTTTTTAATAATCAAACCAAAAAATACTTTTATTTTCTGTCTCTAGAACAAACAATTTGAAGATGTCACTTTGGGTGTTTAGCAAACTGTGTTTCAGTTTTTTATGTTTGATAGGCCAAACATTTTTTGAGGTCTTTGATGGTGCCTCACAAAGATCATTGCTAAGGCTTTATTTAATTAAATTTGTGCAAGCTTTGCATGGCTGGTGCAGTGTGCACATCTCATCTGTATATGTTTAATTTAACTTTTGGTCCATCAGCGACACATGCCTTCCATTTAGACCAAATGTTTAATCACTAATTTGATAGCATAACTGGCGTTAACTGATGTTGACTATTATGATTAGTGGTGTTATGATTAGTTCTTATAGCAGTATAATTGGGAAATTATGTTACGGGATATTTTTTGTATAACAATTTTTTCCTACTCACTGATGTTTATGTTGTCCCTTGTTTACTAGAGTTGCTGGTCTCTGGTCCCCACAATCTTCCCTCATCCTCCTGCCTCTGCTAACGTGGCAGTTCTTTGCCTGGCAACATGTTATCCTGAGCTCAGCTCTAACCTTTCACTTTATGTAAATCAGCACCTCCTGAGCATAGAGCCCTGCTCACTCAAACATGTCAACCAGAGGCTAGGTTAATTTAAACTGGAGGAAAGAACGTGGCTATGACTTTACTCTTTACTTGCTCCATATATAGAAAAAATGAAGAGTCTTTATATTACTGTTGGACTTTGAATCCACTGTGTTTTTCTCTGCAAGAATGTAAACTATTAATCATCTTGAAATGGGGCACATCTCTTTGAGAAGTGTCAGTGAAAACTTGTCAGTTTTATAGCACAGTGTGTGTTTCAGATGCTGCTGCTGAATGTTATGTTTAGGTACACTTTAAGTCGGGTGTTCCTTCGAACACATTAACTGCCTTAATCTCGTCCATTATAAACACCATCTGCACACAGTGTAGCTTCTTTTTGGGGGAGGCAGAAGGACTGGGGGTGGGGGTCTCCTGTCACTGTCTGACCAAATCCTCCACCCTGAGAGAGGAACCAAGGAGGATTTAGCCCTCACTGGACAAACTGTCTGTCCGCTGTCTTTACTCCAACTGGCAGTGTCATACTCAGCTCGATAAACTGTGTCTTGGCTTTTATCAGGCTGTGCTGTAACCTTAATCAGCATCCTGGCACATACATCTCTGCCGTTAACAACCGTAATACATCATGGACTCTGTAATTTGATAGGAACTGAGTACTGTATGAGCTCTTCTTCAATATTTCTGTCATCAGCATGCTTTATTGTTAAGACTGTGATGTGACGATCCTGGGCAGCGTTGTTCTGGCTGCTGAACCGCTCAGCTGAGAAAATAGGGCACATGGGGCCACAGATGATGTGACATGTGGGGGCTTTGCTGGGGTTTGGAGAGGGATTCAGTTTGAAATGAACAGCATAAATGTGTTTCTCATTAATACACAGACTGTGGGTAGGTGACTGTCAGTAGTATTCGTTAGTTCATCTAAAGATAATGTAAGGATATTCTCTCCTTATCAGGTGTGGGACTACGAGACAGGAGACTTTGAGCGCACACTGAAAGGTCACACAGATTCAGTGCAGGACATCTCATTTGACCAGACCGGCAAACTGCTAGCGTCTTGCTCTGCAGACATGACTATCAAGCTCTGGGATTTCCAAGGCTTTGAGTGTATCAGGACCATGCATGGTAAGAAGAACTGTTTATTTCTTTCAAAAATATATCATGGCATTGACTTTGTGGGATTACTTTTTTTTAGCAGCTATTATGGTTCCTGCATCACTGCTGTGTAAATGTAGCTTGTGACTGTACGCTGGGCTCAGGTGGTGCAGATGCTGTTCGTTATCACATTTGATGCTGCTGATGAGGCTCAATCTGCTCCAATTCACAGCACACCGGGTTCACAACCAGCTCTGACAAATGGCCTGTTTATCCATCTTGTCGGCCTTATTTCCCACAATAGTTCCTGCACCACGCCATAGTCTATTCCTACAGGCACTTGGACCCACCTCTTTTTGAAATGTTATCATTTACATTATCTAAATGGTCTGGATGGCTCAGATTTTAATAAGCCTTTTTTCTTATCCAACAAGCTACTATGCTGCTGGTCTTGTCATCACTTAAACAGTGCTTTGGCATATGTCCTCTCTTTTATACTTTAACTGCCAAGTAAATGATGGCAGCATAGATTTTTTTTTTTTCTCTGATGGATGCAAGAAGACCCCCCCCTGCTGCTGCCAGGTTGGTAACCTGGCAGCAGCAGCCCAAACAACATGACACCTCAGCATTTTACATTTAGTTCTCCTCTTCATGATAGAACTGCACACTGTGAAGCAGACATGAATGAATATCATTTAGTTGAACCTGCTTTGGAAACACTAAATGGCATTTTTAAATTTATGCTGGAGCTGTAGATGCTGCTTTTTGTGGAGATAAGAAACAGATTTCACTGGCTGCCACACACTGTTTTTTTGTTGCAAGCAGCTGGCATGCTTCCTCAAACAGACGAAGGGTGTCCACTCTATAAAGTAAAACAATTAAATGCAGTGATCACTGTTTCAAACCTTCTATTAAACTGAACACACTGCCTGTTTTTCACACCACTTTTCTTTTTTACATCTTTATTCATTCATCTACTCAACCTTTCCTCTGTTTTTATCTACTCCTTCTTTTTCACATCTTTTAAAAACACAAGTCCAACTGGTGAAGGAGATTAGTGCAGATTTGGACAGCAGGTTAATTATCCTCTTTAGCACCAGATAGCACTTTTCTCTGTAGCTGCCACCATTATTTTAGCATGATGGCATGTGTATGCGCGCACACACCCACACCCACAGTTAAGCTGGCCTTTTAGAGCATACTCGAGTTTCTTCATCTGTTTAGCAGCTTAAATATGGCACAGCGTCTGTGTAATTAGGCCTCTCTTATTCTCTGCGGAACAAAGTAAGCCTCAGTAAATTGCCTGCTTCGCTTGTCATTTAATTGGCTAATTACGACCAAACCCATCAGTTTTTGGTGGTGTTTACAAGTGACTGTGTAGAGGATGTTGCTGAATTTTGAGGAAAGATTAAAGGGATCACCTGTTGCTGTTTAAAATGATCAAATCATATTTTATACAAGCCTCAAATGTTGCATGTGGTCCTGCTATTCAGTAAGCTTTATTATGATCTCTTGACTGAATTGTTATTTTTGTGTTTTTTGCTATGTTGTTTTCAGGACATGACCACAATGTTTCATCTGTAGCCATCATGCCCAATGGAGATCACATTGTTTCCGCCTCAAGGGACAAAACCATAAAAATGTGGGAGGTGGCAACTGGGTACGCTAAGTCCAAAACACCCTTAAACCATTGTTCGAAATTATTTTTAAGTGTGATATCGCGTGTTATGGAACACATCTGCTCTGACAACTTAACTCTCCTCCTTTTCTGTCTGCTAGCTACTGTGTGAAGACCTTCACAGGCCACCGGGAGTGGGTCCGCATGGTGCGGCCAAACCAGGATGGCACTCTCATTGCTAGCTGCTCCAATGACCAGACAGTGCGTGTGTGGGTTGTGGCCACCAAAGAGTGCAAGGCTGAGCTGAGAGAGCACGAACATGTGGTGGAGTGCATCTCCTGGGCACCAGAGAGCGCTTACCCCACTATTCTAGAGGCCACAGGCTCTGAGGTGAAGACCCTCTCAGACTTTGTTTAGTTTCTCCAAAAGAGAAAAGAGTGGTTTGTTTTTATTTTTTGTTTATCAGAGACAAAAAAGTAAGCAAAGAGACATTTCCATCCCAGATGGGTCTTTGTTAGGCGAGAATGCTTAAAAATCTCTACAACAATAAAGTTTGTGAAAGGGTCTAAGCCACTTTGTATGAGATGGCATGGCTATCCAAGTTGCTGATGGTGATAAATAAATAATAAAATATTGAAAATAATAAAATAATCATTGGAATATATTAAGTAAGCTACTTACTCTAGGGTATTTTTTTTAAATAATTTTCAGGAACCTTACATCCGTATATGATGAACCTGTACAGTTTAACAACACAGGATATGCTTCCTCTTTACCTGTGTAGCCATGTCAGAGGGTCACTGCTCCAACTCTCAGGCCAGCTAGAAATTAAGTGTGCATGAATACACAGATCGACTATCAGTGTGGCCTAGAGCGAACCCAAACACCCTCCTCATGCCTTGTGATCTCAAGTGTGTCCAATTTGCAGCCTTGTCACATTGAAAATATATTTTTCCTCTCAGCGGTTTGTCCCAGTCTAACCTGTGTGATGAAAAACAGTTATACTTGCACAAAAGAATGTTTAGTTTCTTACCTAAAGTGAAACGTGCTTGGTTAAATAGACTGGACAGACCTGATGCTAAAGAAACGGCTGTTTATACACAGATATTAACACGTGTTGACAGACAGGTTGGCACCAGATTCAAACACAGTCAACCTTTTAGTTGTGATGTTCAGATTCAGTGATTGCCTGATTTCTGTTCAGATATTTTACACTAAAACATTCAAACTGATACAGTTAAAACTAACATTAGTACTTTTTGGTTAATGTAACACCTTTAGGATTAATAAAGATAATCTCTCATGATGGCAGATGACGAGCAAATTCGAAAGGAAATGATACAAAGCCACAGTGCAGTCATTAAAAACAAAATTATCTCAAAAAGTTACATTCTGCCTTATTTGTTTAGCTTTTTTGAAATGGAAACAGTGAATTTTAACTTGGTGTATTAGTTTTGCTTTATTGACATTTTTCTCCTTTGTGATTAAACAGACTAAGAAGAGCGGTAAGCCAGGCCCCTTCCTGCTGTCTGGGTCTAGAGACAAAACCATCAAGATGTGGGACGTTAGCATTGGCATGTGCCTTATGACACTGGTGAGGACCGGGACGGCCTTTAATGCCACTTTTTAAACTATGTGTATTTTAGATTAGATTTTTTTCTTAGAGTTTGGAGTGAAAACATCTTGCTGCATCAGTGAGATGAACTGGGTTACAAATGGTGTCAGCAGCAACATGTTCTGCCTGTTCATAGGTCGGCCATGACAACTGGGTGCGTGGGATCCTTTTCCATCCGGGAGGCAAGTTTATTGTGACCTGTGCAGATGATAAGACCTTAAGGATCTGGGACTACAAGAACAAGCGCTGCATGAAAACCCTTTGTGCCCACGAACACTTTGTTACCTCTCTCGGTAAGTCAAATTTAAAAAAGCATTGCTGTTGCTGTGTATCCAGTTTCTGTATTAACCATTAACACTGGATTGTGGTGCCAGGCTCACAGATATCTGCTGTACAGAAAGGTTGAGTAATTGTGAAGAAGCCCAGCTTCTCTACTGGGAGTGTGTTGAGCATTCGAAAGGTTGCTGGCAGCCGGGGTTTAAGAGATGCTCCAGGATTTTCCCCCTTCTTCCTGTATCTGCGGCTTTCAGCAGATCAAGGCTTGAACTCTCTGGAGGAGCTCTTTAGCCAACTTTTCTCTGGCAAGCCATTTGAAATCCAGTCCTCTTGAATCCTGCTTCATCCCAAGGAGATATGGCTCTGAGCTAATGATGAGAGAGATTCTGAAACTGTGTGAAAAACAAAGAGCCTTTGGTGTTGAAAAAAGAATGTTATCTTAAAATGTAGTGTCATGTCTGTGTGTACACTACATTACGTAGTGGTGATTTCAGCTAATGTTTTTCACTATCGCAGGAGAAGTGTGCAGATTTAAGAGTTATCTCTAAGTTATCTCTCAAGTTTGCTAGAGCAGTGGTTCCCAACCCTGGTCCTCATGGCCACTGTCCTGCTTGTTTTCCAACGATCCCTGTTCTACCTACTGCTGATTACCTCTATCGTGTGTTCAATCAATCAGAAGCTGTAAGTGCAGGGATAACAAACAGGACAGTGTGCCTTGAGGACCAGGGTTGAAAACCACTGTGCTAGAGGACAGAAGATGAAGGAGAACAGGGAATGATACTCAACAAAGGCTCCTGGCCTGACTCACACCAGAAATGCTGCAATAATACATTTTCAGCTTCTTGGGCAACCAGGATGCTGCATTTATATATGAAAAGTCATCAGAGGAAGAACTTGGGTTCTACTTTCAGCTGGAAGAGGCCAATATGAGGTTGGAGCGTTATTCTGAGTTGACCCAGTCTGTGTTCTTGGAGGTTCTGGACAAATTTTGTTTTCCAAAATTTTTATGAAAATGCATGAGCATACCAGAGGAAGTACATGGGATCTTACCTTCAGCTGGGGGAAACTAATAGGATGTTGTATAATTCTGATACGTCCCGCTGCCACATTTTCAGGGCTGATCTACAGCGGAGGCACATGGGGCCCTGTTTTGGGCTGTAGGACACTAATGGGAGATCGGACAGCAGTGAGACCTAGCCTACAACACTCGTTGTACAAGTGCCAATAGGGTTTTCCCTATTTGGACTCCATAAAGGACAGGCAAAAAATGGGCTTTATTGATATAACAATTCTATCTATAATTTCTTTTATATCTTTACATTTTATCTACACTGCAGTTCTCTCTCAGGTTGCAGATAGGTTGGCAGATTTCCGACCTGTGGACACACTGATAAATGCACCAGATCAATTAAATTTGAGTTGTCATCGTCATACGCTGAGGTTATGTCTTTTTTTTGCTTTGTCCTGATGATTTTTGGTTTTGTTTTTTCCACAGATTTCCACAAGGCTGCTCCCTACGTGGTCACTGGGAGTGTAGATCAAACAATAAAAGTGTGGGAGTGCCGCTGATCTGGACCTTGGAGAATTGGACCACCACCCCAGTTACCCAGGCGCTCTTCTGGATCCCACCTCCCCTTCTGCCATCCCACCTCCCCTTTTGTCCCACCTCCCCCTTCTACCCCTAACCTAACCTAAACCTCACCCGCACATCTTCATCTCCTCCGGCTGCACTTACCACCATGGTTATGTACCTGTTGCGCTCTCTGGTCCAATAACTTTTGTCATTCTGTGTAAATTATTCCTGGATGTAGATCGAGCTATTAAATGTTACACAAAAAAGTATTCTTGCATGGTAATCCAAAATTGTATACTGTAAATTTACATAACGTTGTCTAGAAGTACCATAGGTTTAACACAAGGCTGGCCGTCGGTCACGCAGCCTTGCCGACCAACCGAAGGCAGATGTTTTTGAACGGGTGTAAAATGTAGGGCACTAAAAACCGATAATTTAAGAAATGACAGTGTCTTTATGTGTAAGATTTATTTTTGTCTATTTTTTTATTTAGGATTTTTTTCTGTTACTTCTCTCCTTCACTGTCGTAGTCTGTTGGTGCCTAGCTTGGTAAAACTCTGAAGAGATGAGGCAGGAAAAGCATATAAGATGTGATACGATCATCTGTGGGGCTTTGTTATTGAAATAATCTGTAGCTTTATAACATCACTTCTCAAGTGTGCATACCATTTCTCTTCATGTGGATATAGGTAATATTTTAATGGCTGTATATACGAATGTTTCAAACTGTTGTCCTTGGACCTCGGGGGCTTAAAAACAGCTTTGTACTCTTGTCATGGTGGCACATGAACCACTGTTGGGCTTTAGATATAGTATCCCATTTATTACATCTGGAGTAAAGTATGAAATGTTGAAAATAAGACACTGAGTGCTCCTCTGGGCTTTTCATGAGAGGCGCGATGTAGCGAACAGGTTTGTGTGCTCCCTGGGTCACAGCTGCACCTGAGCAGAGTTCAGGGATTACATTGTTGAATCTCCAGCACTTGATAAACATACAATACAAGACAATTTGCACGTCAGACATTTGTCAAACTGAACTCTCTGCCTACTTGTAGTCCTCTGACCACAAGTCAGAAGATGCTCAGTTGTCCCATGGCGCCTCTCAAGGTTACCTAGCGTGAAATAAATGTACTAAAGAGGAAAAAATAAGGCATGACAAGGAGTCAAAGTGGGCCTCCTGGGTTTGCTATCTGGGATGTGCAAAGATCTTTAATTTCTGAGGGGTTAAATAAGTTCTGCATAATTAAATGGTTTGAGTACAAAAAATAAGTTTTCTGTGAAAATAAGAAATGTAAATTTAGCTTGTTAAGAGATTTGGCAGTTTTGTATTAGTGCACTAAAGGATGAACTGGATGGGATTTTAGGACTAGCGAGGAAATGCTAGCAGCAGACATGTGGAGTGATCTGTTGATGCTTTTTTTTGTCTGTAGAGGGTCTGTTCCAGAGGTTGGTCTTTGTTGTAAAGAGGTCCTCGCTGTAAAAGAGGCGGTGCAGCTCCTGGATCAGATATGGAGGAGACTGCTAAAGCCTGAACAGCAACAGTGTCTACAAACCTCACAGAACACCTCACCTATACAAACATCTTCTGAGTGGCTTTCCTCAGATGTTCAGCTTGTGATCTTTGTGAAGGCTGTAACGGCAAAACAGGAAGATTTTTGTAAAGACTGGAGATTAACTGTAGACCAGTCCATGCTGCAGAAACAACCATTCCACTCCCCTTGGAGGACAAAAGAAGAAACATCTTGCTTCTAACTGTAGCAGGCAAGGTGGTTCATTAATCTTGCACATCCCTGTTTTCACTAAATCTTTGGTCCTTTTAATGATGATCAAAGACGACATTAAAATTTAATGATGTTGCTAAATGCATAAACCTATAATTTCTGATTAGCCTTTTCATTCCAATGCAGTTCCTGGCTAATAAAGAATTCCACTGCTTGACTCATCTTCTTATCTTAGCTTCTTTGCGAGTTTTCTCTTCCTGTGTGTACTGGATGTGGTGATCTGCTGCTCAAGCTCCTGCTAGTGGCTACTGTGAGCCTAACTGTGACCTGTTAATGTAGCACTGCTGCATGTTAGCCTGCACCAGAGGCAGAGCTGTCAGAACAATGAGTCCCTGGGCTCTTTTTTGCCAGAGACTAATTAATACAGGAGCACCTCCGTGCATTATAGGGAGGTGAGAAACACTCTGCATCTAAAGCAGTTTGTCAGTGTGGGAAATTAGGATTATTTGCTTCCTTGCTGAGAGTTGGACGATGCCACTCTTATTTTGGTACAGTGTATGAAAATACAATCTGCTTACCGGTTTCAGTAAAAAATCATGTTGCGTATCGTTTGTGTTATCCACACAAAGCGGACATAAAAATGACAAGTGGCTGTTTGTAGGAGGTTATGTGCTGCACCATTTCTCAACCAAAATTACAAACTGAAGTTTCCACTGGTTGCCTGCAACAAAGCAATTCTCATATTTCCTCTGTTTTGTTATTTTAAACTAAATAAAAAGTAAAATATATTCCTACAAGTAATGATTTTTAGACATTAAAAATCAGCAGCTTCAAGTTGTGCTTGTTAGGCTGAAGGAGCAGAAAAATAACTAGAGGCTGATGTTGCTTTGACACTGCAGCTGATAACCCAGAAGATGTTGACTCGTCAGGTTTATACTGGATAATGCTGCATGCACGCAGATATCGGAGAAATGTTGCCTTATAGTCACAACAAATAAATGGTCTGTATTCACTTCTTTTAAGTGTTTGAAACCAAATAGGCTGTAGCGTAACGTAGAGGTAATAAAAAGAAATCTGTAGAAGGGAGATGATGTTGCTGTCAGAAATGCCTGATATCTCTGAGTAGGAATTACAGGCCGACAAGAACTTGTTCTCCCCCTGTTTCCAGTCTTTATGCTAAGCCAGACTAACTGACTGCTGCATCCGGCCACACGATAAACACACAAAACTACTACTTTCATCTAGCTCTCTGCAAGAAAGTGAAACATATTTCCACAAATGTTTAACTAGGAGAAAAAACTGTTCTTGTTCCATGAGTGTGTTCTTGGTTCAGACAGCTCTAGTCATTGGTTGTAAAAATGGCTGGTTTGTTGTGTGTGATGCTGTTTGAAGGAGGTTAAAATCCTCCTTCTTCTGTAACTGCATTGGGATTGTGGCAGACTAAGATGCCCCAAAGGAGAAACCCTCTCTTTCAGGGAATATTACTGTCTCCCTTTGGTGTGTGCTCCCCCTTACAAAGGTCTTATTTTTTTCTACAAGCTGTTTTCTCCATCCTAAGACGGAGACGGAGGATCAGCTAATTTTGTAGTACAATTTGGCAAAGCCAGTCTGTTTAATGTTCTAGCTGAAGCCAAAAATGGAGAGTTTTGTCAGTACAATCTGGTTTATCTTGAAAAACTAGCCTCCTTATTGGTCCGACACTGTGTGGCCATCTTTTGAAAAGGATGCTAGTCTCCTCAGGATCACACTATGACATGCCAGACTGTAAAATGTAAATGAAAAACTTCTTCCTATATTCAAGGAAGGTGGTTAATCAAAGGTCAGGACCATGTGAGTTCTGTTTCTTTTGTAAGAAAAAGCTACAACACCGCTGCTGGCGTTGTATTCCAGTGCGAAGAAAAAAAAAGTCCTTTTTTGCCACCCGCAGGTCCCAAGCAATCCCTGTGCTGCTCCGGTCTGGTGTGTGAAGGGACCGACAGACAGGTTTTGACTGTCTGTGGGTTGTTTCCTCCAGCTTCAAGTCCACATGTCCTCTGTAACCTGCCTTGTAACCACATCCGAGGGCTTCAGACTGCACAACAAGCTCCTACAGGAGAGCTCATGATGTTTTCGCCACTATGGTCTCACTCTTCACTCAGCAAACTGTTAACAATATACCTGGATGTCATTATTGTTTGCAATATAATAAAAGAAGTAAAATCAGCAGCTGTGTTGTCAGTCACTCTGAAAGCCAGTGTAACGATAGTATATATTTGGACATGAAGCTAAAATTATATTTAACAATTACAATTCACTCAAAACTGGATCAATAAAAAAGAGCAGACATTTTTTTATTATTCAATAACATTGTTTTTTGGTATTAATATATCTTCAACAACTGAAGTAATTTTTATAATATTAGGGGAAAAAAAAAGAAGATAAAGTTGGGTGAATAAATGAGAGTCAGACACCTACTTAAGCTCTTTAAGTTGATTTTATTTGAATTTTCCCAAAACCTAATGGATCAAAATAAAAGAAACAATAAATTTAAAGAGATTTTATGTAGTTTAATGAGTTTAGAAAACTGTAAAGAATAAACAAAATTCGTTTAGAAAACATAGTTTACACTTAAGAGTAATGAAGGTAAAATGATAAACTTGTGGCTTTACATTAAAATATACTATGGATGGTTAAAGAAATGGTTTGAAGTAGTTTGTTCAATGTAAAAAGTAAAATGAGATATTTTCACAAGGGAGGGGCTTCACTGACGTCATCACGCACTTGCGTAGAGGCTACGTCGTCCAGACGTCCCGGAAGAGAATCGCTGAAATTGAAAAACGTTCTGACAACGTGAGTTGGCTGTGCATTATCAGCACAGTTATTAACTGTAAAAAGTTAACTACAGCCGAACAATACTGACGAGATTTATTACCACAAGATAAAGCTACTGTAAAGGTATGCAGGCTGTCGGCTTTAGCCTCTGGAGTTAGCTTACTGCTCCAAACTAGCTCTGGTAATCCCTACATGTTAGTTTTTACTAAGTTTAATGTAAACTCTAATGAGTGGAAGTCTTAAAATAAAGTCAATGTGTTGTGAGAAGTAGACTTTGTTGACGGAAATGTTAATGTTAATATTTTCCCATCGTCAGTTGCGAAGTCAAATTCAGCTTTAAAACAAGAGTCGGTGCTCTGTTTGTGATAAACCAGACTTTTTCTAATGTCTTTGCTGTCGCTGTGTGTTTTTTTCTGATATAAGGGCTCCGAACATGGCTCTGAACAAGTCCATGCATCCCCGAAACCGCTACAAAGACAAACCTCCGGACTTCGCCTACCTCGCCTCCAAATATCCAGACTTCCAGCAGCACGTCCACACCAGCCTCACAGGACGACCTGTGTATGTACCCTACACCTGTGTGTGTGTGTGTGTGTGTGTGTGTGTGAGAGAGTGTGTGAGAGAGTGTGTGTGAGAGTGTGTGTGAGTGGAGCAGTTCACAGTAATCTGGATTGCAGGTATTATTTCAAAGTAATCTGGATATCAGGCAACTATTAAGATACTTAGTTCTACATATTGACTTGACTTGCTGTCACCATGTCAGGATCCTCAGTTTCAGTCATATAAGTCTTGGTGCCTCCTGTTAAGATGAGTCAACCTGTGGCAGGTAACATCCCATAACTGCATGTCAGGACAAAAACCAAGACATTAACTCCAGACATCTGTCTTTAGACCTCCACAGTAGCATTTACACTTCCCAGAGTTGGATGTATACTGTCCCTACGGTGAAGCATGATGATGGCAGCAGCAACAGACACTGGTCAGAACTGAGTAACGATAAATGCAGAAAAACACAGATGTCAGGGAAGAAAACCTCTTTTCTACCTTTACACCTGACTATGACCTGGAGCCAAGACATTGGAGTGGTGTTGGGACTGTGCTTGATTGGCCCAGCTAAAGTCAAGACTTAAACTGCCTGTGGAGATACAAAGACAGCAGTTCAGTCTCCTCATCCACTCTGATGGAGCTCTGCAGGAACCTTTGTCTAAACAGGCCAAGTAGGGGAGCTTGTGGAAACCAAAAAGATTCAAACCAAAGGGGCTTCTACACAGTGGGTGTAAATATTTTCTGAAGCTTCAGAAGCTTGACATGTCAGCAAAACTTCATCTATTAACTGTCAAGTGTTTAAAACCACCTCTCCTTTTACCACTTTATGCAGAGGCATAATTTATTATTTTGTAGCGTCCACATTCTTTTGGCTAAATACCTGAAGCAATGTCAGATAAACAGCATTTCACAGATATACCAGGGTAACTCAGGATCCCGTTCAGCACTGCTCATGACGTTGGCTCCTGACTGTACTGCTCATTCAGCTTCTGGAAACAGCAGGAAGAACATCACTGGAAAAATGATTAATAGACTCAACATCCTAAGATGTTCTTTCTTTTCACTCTAGTAGCTGCTGTCTTCATTAGAGACACTTCACACAAGTATGTTAAAATGACTTTTAAATCCAGCTCCCGATTTTAAAAGTGGGCTGCTGTGTCAATGAAAGACTCCACCGTGAGCGTCCCGTGCTTCTCGTTCACTCAGGACACATCACGATTATAATGCTTTGTGTGTGTGTGTGTGTGTGTGTGTGTGTGTGTGTGTGTGTGTGTGTGTGTGTGTGT
>OMLM01020952.1:153265-171151 GCA_900302695.1 Helostoma temminkii | reverse complement strand
TAAATCCAAACTTGACTCCAGATCAGTGCAGCAGTGTGAAGGTCACACTGCTCCTTCCCTCTGCTGTTTGTAGGTCAGTCGGCCATGCTGTCTGCTCTATCACAGTACACAGTACTGCAGACCCCCGCCCCCTCTGTCTCCCCACTTTAGTCAGCCTGCAGTGACTTCTGAGTGCAGTATTGAAATATTGGCTGCAGTGCATGTGAATGTGTAGCTGATGATCACAGCGGAGCATCTGTTGTGTTCAGAGACGACTGGGTAATGATGTCCACCACAGTTACAGTGTGACATTAGAGCAGAGTAGAAATAATAAATGATGCTAAATTTATTGCAGGTCCAGGTGGAGCTTGTGTGGTTTGAGTGCCCCCTTGTGGTGTTTTATCATGGCTTGTGTTTCTCCATTGTTTGATAAGTTGTACCTAATGTCTGTTAAGTGTGCTATGTTTTCTGTCAGCCTAATCTTGAAGTTGTTTACTAGCAATGGTGGAAATAGAAGATAATTCATGAAGAGAAGTGTTGTACAAATAAAGGATACAAGACTGACATTAGTTTTTTTGAGACAGAACTACTACTATAAATGACCACAGCATAGACGTAAAATCAAAACGTATGTGATTATCCAAGTTGATGTGTGAGCAGTAGTTTGAGTAGTTTTCACAGATTCCTGAGTACTTTGGATTCTGTAGTTTTTTTATGTTCCCTTATAAGGTGGCAGAAAAGAGTCGATTTTGTTCCAGGCATTTCTTCCTGATCATGTTGGTTATTAAATATAAACATTTGGTCTCATCTCAACCTTAAAGCACAGTGTGTGAGGACCATTGCTGTCTGTTAGCAGCCTTGGTCTGCACAAATTTTACTACTGTGTTCAAGAAATTCTCAAATCAAATGTCTGTAAATGAACACACCTGTTGTTTCTGGATTTTTCAACCTGCTGTGTTGAGTCACTGTGACCCAGCAGCACAACACTACATAACAGACTGCATAAAGAAAAGATGGTTAAAATATTGCTCTGATATTTAATCTACAGAATGTGATACTGTTTTTACATTGCCAGTCAAATTTCCTACTGTCATTTGTAAAATGTTTAAATTTATCTGAACATTTCTCTTATTTTAAAATAAACTCATTCAGTGTGAAACCACAGGTATTAACTGAATTCATGACTTCATGCACACACACATTTCTATCTTTGATAAGAAAACATTTAATATGTATCCTCTGTGTTTTGTTGTACATTTCCAGAGTAAATGTAGCTAGTTCAGACTGGTAATTCTCTCTGGTTCTTTTGTTCTAGTCCCCTCCCAATAAGAAACGCAAACTGGAAAAGACTCGAAAACCCCTGTCGTTCACACTAACAGCGGCAGGACTGAAGGAGCTCCAGGCCAAGGCATCAGCTATCGGCTGCACTGCCCACAGCCCCGTGGACAGCATCACTGCTCTGGTGGAGAAGACCCTCACTGACCTGAGGGTGAGATTTCCAGAGTTGTAAAGTCCTGTCACATTGTGAATTTGCAGATGCCTTTTATCCTCCCTACACAAGAGATACATCACAGCATAAGCCAGTCATATCAGATAAGAAAAAAATTAAAGCTTCAGGGTCAGAAACAAAACAGTAAACTGTTTTATTTATTGTGCATATTTGCTTTAAGTGACTCAGTAAAAGAAGGCAACACTCCATCACCTCCATATGTCTCCGTTCTTGATGACAGGTGCTGCACAAACGCGTCCCCTGCGAAAAGGAGGAGCAAAGCCTCTTTCTGACAGCTGTAGAGAACACTTGGATACATGGACGACAGAAGCGACGGGAACAGAATCGTCAGCTGAGAGAGCTTCCCAGAGCGCCTCACTGTGCTGGAGCCAGCTCACAAACCACCGGGGCGTCTGCTGCTCCTGCTACACCCCCTCTCTCCACACACAGCAGGAACGCCACAGATGACGAAAGCAAAGCTACATTTGAACATGAGCTCGCTAGTCAGCAGCAGCCTGCAGAGCTGGCTGGCAATGGCAGCTCTCCAAATGAGGCAAGTAAACCTGGAGAACCAAAAGAGGTGGTAGAGCCTGTAACAAATCAAGGTGTGGACATGGAGTTTACCTGCACAGAAGCAGGACAGGAAGCGGGACCAAAGGAAACGCCTGCTACATCAAGTGAACTGCCTTCCAAGCGACCCCCGAGCCCAGGTGCAGTCGAACACTTCCTGTTCAAGTGTCTGCTGAATGTGATGCTGGAGGAGAGCGATGTGGTGATTGAGATGCACTGGGTTGAGGGTCAGAACAAAGACCTGATGAACCAGCTGTGCACTTACCTTAAAAACACACTTTTAAAGTCCGTTGCTAAGTCCTAAGTGATCAGAGAGTCATTTTTGTTTTCAAACCAGTACATTCAGACATGAAACTATGACAAGTAAAACAATTTTCAGAGATGAATTTTGAGTGCCTGGTGGAAATGTGTTTATGGACAGTTAAAATAATTATTTTATGTGTTTTAACTGTGTAAATCTTTTGACGTTTAGAAAATACAGAGTCCACTGCAACTTGTACAGGTTACTTTCAGATCTGCCTTTTAAGGTCGTTTAAACTGCGCATTGATAATTAGTTCTCAAATTTGTCATAAAAAATTTGAATAAATGTAAATTTTTACAACATTTTTGCTACATCGTCAAGTTTCTTTAGTACACACTGAAGCATTTTTGATCTGTCATGGTTTTTGGTGATGCAGTATGTATAAATGGCCACAAGAGGACAGAGTATGCATTTGTTCTGCAAGGACTCCTTCCTGTCATGATCAGCTGTCCTAAGATAGTTGCTTTAATAGACAAAGTACTTCAGCTTGACACCAAGCATTTACACACAGCCTGTGTCATTCAGGATGTTCCTACCTCAGCCTTTCCTTTGCCTGAAGTACATTTGGCGTTGTCACACACTATTATTACTCTGCTGAAGCTTCCTGTCTAGAGCTTCATGAATGACAGGAAAACAGACCCAAATATCCCGTGTCATGCTTGTGTCTCAAGCAAAAACCCAGTACATATTGGTACTACATGTCCCTCCTCTGTCAGGACATTGACTCCACCAGCCTCTGTGTATGAGAGTCATGTGAGACCTGGGGGAAGTAGAGTTGCAGCACTGTTAGGATTAGGATCCTGATAATGATAGTATTAAGATAGATAGATTTAATTTTGTTAAAAAGGTTATGATAAATCCTGGCTTATTATTTGTTCACAAGAGGATATTTCACTCAGACTCACCCTTTAAAATGTAAAAATGTAATTTCCACAAGTGTAGGTTAAAGTCTTAATTCTGATTAAACCTGTACCACGTCAAAATAAATCTGTGGTTTAGAATCTCACATTTTATAATAATCAGGAATAATATGTTGCCCTATGTTCTGGTGGAAGTATGTTACTTAAAATCATAATACCAAAGTGTAAAGTTGCTTTTACAAATAAAAGTTCCAGAGAAATGTATACTGTGTAATTATTATATTATACAGCTGGTAAATGTGGAGATAATTTTACTTACTTGATATACTGCTTAGCATCTTGCAATAATATAATAAAAGCACATACGTTTATTTATTGATTATATTCAGTACTAGTCTGCCAGGTAACTAAATACGAAGAAGTAACGGTAAAATAGAGAAGTAGTCTTTCTTAAAATTGCACTTAAGCTTGACTAAATGTACTAAGTTACTTTGCAACACCGACTATGTGCTTGTAAATTTGGTTGTCCACATAACTTGCACTTGAATGAGCTCTAGTTACATGTTTATGGAAACATAATACAGCGACCGCACATTAAGTTTCCTCCTACAACTGAGTTACTTTCATTTTGACTGTGCTGGGTCGCTATTACTTCCGGTCAGTATGTGAAGCTTGGACGCGGGAGACACAATATACTTAAACTATACTTACCTACAAAACACCACACTAAGCTTTGACTGTGTCCATGTGTGGCAGCGTGTTGTTCTTCCTGCTGATTGGCGGTGGAAAAATACATTAATCCCATGTAGATGAGCTGCAGAAACGGTCTCTGGTAAATCATGGAGACGTCATTGTCAACGCCTCACATCGTTATCAGTCTCTGGGCTATTATTTCAACTCACTGTAGCATGTCAGTGTGTTTTTAGCAACAAGAAACATGAACACTAAATGTATCTGAGTAACGCAAATCTTAAAGCTCACAAAAATTTTAATCCTAATCGCTTTTGAACGTTTGTTTCACCATGTAGCTAGGTTAGCGGTTCCCTCGCAGTGGTTGCTAAGCGACACACGTCAGAAAGCAGCTTGCTAGCGGTTAGCAGCTAGCTTAGCTTAAGCTAGCGTAAATATCGTCTGGTAGCGTTATTGATGGTCTTTTTTCCAACAGCGACCCTTTCTCCACTTTTATTACTGGAGGGCGTGACTCAGCGTCCAGCTCATGACAGTTCACTTTCCGTGTTTTGTCATCTTCTCCGTTCTGTGCATGGGAGGGAGTGTGTCTGTGGGCGGCTACAAACGCTGCGTGATTTACAAACCTTATTTGTTCCTACTACTTTGAGCGCCATCTTGTTTGTAACTCTTCTATGCTAAGCGGTAGAGTTTCTTCTGCGGGGGTATCCGATTACCCTTTTTCCAGTTTTAGACTGGGAACCGCTCCCTGTAGTACACAGGCGCGTATCGCATTTGCTTTATCGCCTTTCTCTTATAAATCCCAGTATTTTCATCTGGATAGAAATGAGCATCGAAACCCTTCTGGAAGCAGCCAAGTTCTTGGAATTGCAAGCACAGCAACAACAGAACACACGTGGTAAGTTTACCTGTTTTATTGGAAATACAGTTTGTTTTCCTCCACACACGATTAACTAGAAGATATTATTGTATCACACTAAACAGTTCATTGAAACACGCCTTTCATAAATTCATTTTCTGACATAAAGCCAAGCTCAAACGTTATTTACAGTAGCTGTGTTATCCTTGCTTTTTATTCAATAATTACAATAAGGACACAGTGTCTCTGTTCTAAAATACATGTACAACTGAGAGTTAGGTTTGGCCAGCGACACTGTAGTTTTACTTTCATATTTACTGTCGTGTGGTCGCTGCGAATTTCTAAATGTCAAGTTTTGTTCGTTTAGCAGTTTGAGTCTGGAAGTTGACTAATAGCTGTCAGAAATAGCTATTAAACAAACACGGTCTGCTGCAGTAAAAGTAGCTACTGCATCGAGACCTGCTGCATAGCCAGGGTCGTCTGTGTGCAACAGCAGCATCATTTTTAGGCTTTATTTTTTGTCTGCTTTTAACTTAATAGCTACATATTTATGACCGACTTTATGCAGTGCAACTTGGCATTAAAAAGAAAAACACAAATCCAAAATGCTGTGGTTGTGAATGAAGGGCGGTGGCGCAGAGCACTGCCAAGCTCGTTTTAAATAATGTTCGTCGGAGGCAGCAAGTGACTCTGGTATCACGCTTCCCCTACGTGCATGTGTCCCTCTGTCACTGCCGCGGCTTAAACATGTTATCTGCTGTTCTCCTGCAGTGTTTCGGTCTGCGTGTCTGGCGCCTGTTTAGAAAATACATTTAAAAAACACTCCTTGGCTTTCAGCTCGTGGAGCGCTATGCGTGTCGGCCGATGACGTGTACAGTATAGCCACGCCCCATTCACCACGTGCGTGCTGGGCAACCCCTCCCAAAGATAGTTTATAAGGAAGATGACTCACTACTGCATGTAGGCTGAAAACCCGAGCAGCTCCTATTCTGCCAAAAATGATTTAAACTACAGTAGCGTTTTATGTTTGTGTAAAACAACATATACAACAACAGATTGATTTTGCAGAAAAATGTATAATCCACTATTTCCCTTGCGCTGCTTTACAGTTTTATACTACCAGAAGAAGATGTAAGTCAAAATGTGACTGTCAATGAAAGAGAGATTCATTCCTAAAGGTTTTGATATAGCAGCTGTGTCATCAACATCAGCAACTACAGGTTATCTATTTCTAGTTTCATTGCTTTGTAGGATAGGAGAATATTAACTTCCAGTGTTAAAACAATGCAGGTTGTGTGTTGGTAGTGAAATGAATAAATGAAATGAATGAAATTCAATCTGGGAAGAGGAAGAGATTTATTTGATTAAAGCTTACTACATGCTGTGTAGTGGTTTCTAATACTAACAGAGCTCTGAAAAGTTAGTCCACCTCCAGCTCTTGTGTCTTTGAAGATCTCAAAGGTAAATACTCAGGTGGGCAGAAATATTATGCTGCAGCGCTTTATCCATTCAAATTAATGAGAAATACCTGGCTTCTTTTCTGTAACTGAATAAAGCATTGTACTTTAGTAGCACACTGAGGAAAAGGAAATCATCATCCAAAATCAAAGGCACCCTTCAAATGGAAACTCAAACTATACTATGTGTTGATTTAGTGTCGCTCAGTTTACATCCTCAGAAAGTAACTAACATATACCAGATGCAACACTGCATTTAACAAGTGAGGCGGTAACTGAGTGGCAACTTTGAATCACTGCAGAATAGTGGCATATGTTGACTGTGTTTATGTTGTACAAACATTCATGAGGAAGCAAATCTGGGAAAAAGAAACTGCACAAGGAAGTTTGAACAGTGAAGACGATGGTGCTGCTGTTTATCCCCAGGCTTACACATATGTTCAGCTTAACACAGCATCAGATAAGCGCTGCCCCTCACTTTGTGTCATGTTTAAACAGCTGATGTAGACATTTCACATAAAGAAAACCTATGGACACAAACTGCTCTGATTAAACAGAAGGATGAACACAGCAATGTGACAGGTACTGAAAGGAGCTTCGCTTCTTTTCTGTTAGTTGTACTCAAAACAGACTCAGAGTGAGAGGTCTTCTTCTTACCTCACCAGCTCCACCCACATTGCTGCATTGGAGAGCAGAGTCCTCCCCCATCCTCCCCCCTCTCTGCTACTGTAGAGCAGGTCACTGTATGGATGAAAGTAGGCCAGTGTTTGTCTGTGTGCTGCTGCAGTTATATAACGTCTATAGAAACCCTCTGGTTTTCATAGGTTTTCTCACAGAAAAGACACCTAACAGTCTATTGTGTGTCGGTAAAATGATTTTATACAGTTAGGTCCACAAGTATTTGGGCAAAGTTTTTATGAATTTGCCTTTTATATAATTACTGCCATTTTACCCCCTTTACAACATCAGTAGAGGTCGAGAATACTTTGGAGAAGGTAGGCGTAACATCAACAAATCAAGAGACAACTTCATGAATGTAAATACAAACACAATATATTCAAGAACAGGAGAGCCAGATTAGACTTCACCAGTAAATATATAAAAAGACATCACATGTTCTGGCATCAGATTCTTTAGACAGATCAAACCTTCTAATATGGTGGAAGCAGTATTATGGTATGAACATGTATGGCTGCCAATCAGACAGGCTCACTAGTGTTTGTTGATGTTGTGACTCCTGACAGACGTAGCAAGATGGATTCTCAGGTGTATAGGACTATACTCTGTGTTCACATTCAGCCAAATGCTTCAGGCAGTCTTTGGCCTATGACAGCAGGATGGCACAGTTGCCAGATGATTGTGGGTTTTTTTGTGTTTATTATGCAGGAAAGAAATTTTCAGCGTAACATTACAAAATGTAGAATGAAGCTTGGACTGTTCATTTAGAGCTGGAAATGTTGTCTCCCTCTTATTATGTTTTAGAGCTTTTAGAGCTCTGTTCACACAAATAAGAAAAAAATAAAAATTTACTTTTGTTTCACACTATCATTTGTTTAAAACTTTTTGTTGTTGTAATAGTAATAGGGTGAGTAAACCTCAGTTAAAACAGAACTCTAATGTTTTCTGATCTTTGAACTCTTGACTGCTGCACAAACACAGTAATAGATTAGTAGTAATATCGTCATCACATAGTTTACTATATTTTTTACAAAAAGTTCAGCTTAACCCCAAAGGAAAACCAAAGATGGTTTATAAAGCAACTGGCCAAATTTCTAATGCAGACACGGTAAAAAATATCCCTTCGAATGAGAATATTTCATTACAGATGTTGACACCTGTCGCAGTATTATAATCTCACTTGCCAGATAACCTGATGTGAATATTTACGTTCCCATGTGCAGCTCACCCACGTAATGTCTAGAGAAGTTCAGGGTTTAGGCCTTTGGTTGTGTTAGGGCTGTGTATTGGCAAGAATGTGGTGGTACAATATGAATCACGATACAGGACTTATTATTCAACAACACAATACTGCGATACTCAAGCATATCTATATTTTCTTACACCCTCTAGCTTTTGTTATGTCCTGGCACTAAATAGACTAAGAACGCCAACATAAAGTGCAGCATAGGTGCCCTGCAGGCTATGTAGGCTGCAATCCTCAACGTGTCTGTTCATAAATGGAATTGCGGTGTTCCCAATCATATTGAATACTATCTGCCTGAATACTGAATCTGCCTGAAGGGACTGTTTAAATGCTACAGGGAACAAGAGTTGCCCTTTCCCACCTGACTTGACATCTTTGTTCCATGGAAACGATGGGGTAATGTCTTCATCAAATTAAAGAGTACAGCTGCTGGCATTAGCTACATGTTACATAAATGTGACCACAATTTTTTCCCACTCGTCATAGTCATAGGTAACACCACGTCTGTAATACTCCCATACGGCAGACTGAAACCATGATGGCAAATAACTGTACTTTGTCCTGCCCACTTGCAACTTGCAAACCTCAACAGGAAAAGCATTGTTAGAAGGTTATTGTGGTATGTTGTGATTTACTAGTACCTGAAGTGTGAATATGAGGAAACACGGTTTGTTTTGTTTCTTCCACAGAGGATGAACTAAAGGAAAAGCTGCCTCTGGAGCAGCTGACAGAGCAGAGGCACTGCGGTGTGAACTATAACTCAACAATCCACATCAACAATGTTTCAAAATCAGAGGAGCTCCGCACTGAGGGCTGTCCAGCTCCCATACCACCTTCTCTGCCTCCCCCCTCCGTGCCCATTACTGTCATCCCCATCCCTGTGGTCACCCCCAACCCTACAGGCTCACCCACTCTGCCTGTCAACACGCTCTCCCCTCCAGCTGCTCCTTCATTGGCCTCTCCAAGAAGAGACCCCCACTCCCCCCATGAGCAAAGTGCCGCAGCTCTGCCCTGCTCTCCACATCCCAAATCTGACCACCCGACCTCTGTGCTGAGCGCCAACCACAGGCAGCTGATACAGAACCATCACCACCATCACCCACAGCTCATATCCCAAACTAGCAACACTAAACTGCAGCAGCAGATACATCAGCAGCTGGTCAAACACTATCCTGGCTCCATTGTATCACCCCCACAGCAACACGCCTTACTCCCACATTCGGGCACTGTACTCCCGCAGGCTTCCCTACAGAATGGCCCCATCAGCCGGGGCAGCCCTTCTGACGATGGTCGCCAGCTAGACAACAAGAAGAGGCCTGGAGGGTGAGTCTAAGCCTATTAACCTGTTTACATTATAACTGGACTAGGGTCGGAGCTGAGTGTTGCCTTTACCAGACACCTGTTAATCAATATATAGGTTTTTAAAATGTCATAAGTACATGACTAATACTTACAGCCTGCAGACCCCTACTGAAACCACAAACAACGTTAAGCTATTTGTAGCGCTTACGTTATTCGCGCTGCTTTATATCGGACAGCTGTGGCAGAATGTTGTCATGAAACTTTCTGTGTGCAGCAAAGCAAGAAAAGTGTTCTTGGGTTGGTTTAGGTTATTCTTGTCTAGTTTATGTTTGAACGCCAAATTCTTACTGAGCTCATATCTGTGTTCTTACAGGGCAGGCACAAGAGAAGTGCATAACAAGCTTGAGAAAAACAGGTGGGTTTAACCTGTCTACCACAAGGGCTTAGTAAAGACAGAGATGTGGTTTTTTGGTTTTATACACTTTTCTTTCAGATTGAAGCCTATGTTTATGTTTAGTTTTAATGCTGAGATCGATCCTTTTTAGTCAAGAACAGCCACTGGAAAACTGTGTAGCCATCTGTTAATAAGTACATTTGAGTGTGGCTTTGCCATTTCTGTTCTCTCAAGCCCAGTGTTTGTGTCTTGTGTCTCTCAGACGAGCACATTTGAAGGAGTGCTTTGAGACCCTGAAAAAGAACATCCCCAACATCGATGAGAAGAAGACTTCCAACCTTAGTGTGCTAAGAAGTGCGCTGAGATACATTCAGGTGAGCCTGTGCTGTCTGATGTCTGAGTTTGACCAGGTCTTACAGTTAAACTTTAAGCGTTTAAAATGCAGTTGGCTGTCCGGTACAGCTGAACATTCGAATACAGTATTTCACTAATGGATGGTATCAGGACCATGTGAATGGTTTAGACTCCTTCTTGCTGGGACAGACATGGCTTCATGCCTGTTGTTGTTGCTACGTCTGTTTTGTTGATACGTAATGTTTGGCCAGTGAACTTCAGCATGTGTACTGTCTCTGTCAGTTGTTTGTCAATCTTGTACTTGTTTGTACTGGTTTATTGGCACACCCAGTTACTATTGATCGTATGAGAGTTATTTATGTAATTTCTCAAGCAAAAAAAGTGATTTCAGGAAGTTACTCTGCACAGACTCACATAGGCTGTAATATTTATTAACTTACAACATTTCAGTCTATCTGGTCTTTATCAGGTATCCCACATCTGATTAGAAAGGACACAGTACAGCGTAAGTAGATATTGGATTAACTTATACACAGTGTAGTCCCTGCTTATCCTTTATAAGAATTTACTACCAATAGTCAGACCACTGATGGGATGTGATCTTAAATGTTTTGAAAAAACATCCAGCTATCTTTTTTGCACGTCTGTTTAGGTTTGTCTCTACTGAAGAATCTGTTTCTCGGTTTGTACCATTTCTAAGTGACTGTGTAAGTGTGGGGAATGTGTGCTGTCCACAGATGACTCACCATGTGTTTGAGTCAGACGCTCAGTGGTTGTAAACAGCTGGTGCAAAGGTCTACCACTGGCCTAGTTTAACTCTTTCAGACTGTGCTGACTGAGTGTGTCACAGCGTTTACTGAGGGTCAGAGCTTTCTTCTTTAGATACATCCTATAGGATGAGCATTTTAAACCTGATACACAAGTTCCCCTGTGGGTCCAGGTTGGCATTGGGTTTGATTTGTTTGGTGGCCCTGCTTGCTCATCAGCATTTAAGGTCCATCTAAGAAGATCCAACCCTGCAGTTGTTCACGTCCCTTATTATATAACAGTGGTGCAGATTTATTCATGTAACTTTTCCAGAGGACAGTGTGCTCCTGATTTGATGCTGCGGGTAGCAAAAGTCTGGTTTTCCTCTTTGCGCATGGATACTGAAGGAAACTAGGACAGCGTGGGTACAGAATTTGTCATCCAATCTCCTTCCCTCTGCCCCCTCCCCTCCTGTGTGATTAAGCAACAGCGTGTGCAGTGAGTTGTGTTCTACTGGCAGACTGACCTGCCTCTCTTTCCTCTTATCAACAGCTGAGCTGACGTTATAATTAAACCAAACGGACAGAAATGAAATCACCACTTGCATTATATTGTGTAGAAATGTCTAAAAACATTGAAGCAGAGCTGAGAAAGCTTTCCAGCAAATAAAAGGTAAATTCTTTATTAAAAATGATCTTTAACGTTTGTTTCCACACGTACAGATTTAATGTGCTATAGGTCAGAACAGTTTAGTTGCTCCTGTTTACCTCTTCAAGTGTCTTTTTTTTAGTCAAGCTGGTGTTGTTTTGTTTCGAGTGGTTGAGTTAAAGAATGAAACTTTGACTCATGGGAAGCAAAAAAAATAAAAACCAAAACACGTGTAGACACTGTCATCTGACATGGGTGGAACAGACGCATGTCCTGCCTGTATACACCTCTCTCTGAATGCTGCCCTCTCCCCCCTGCCCCCGTCCTTGCCCTGCTCTGGGCTGGCAGCAGTGAAGCCTGCACGCTAAAACACTGGGTTCAGGAGAGGTTTGAATAAGAGGCTTTAGGCACCGCACCACATTTCATTAGATTTATCTTGCTTGTTATCTGTAGTGTTCATTTGTGGCTGGATTTGATTGGTTTCCCACAGACAGTCACTACTGTAGGCATCGCTGCGTAGTTCAAGTTCCACTTCTTTATTTAATTTCAAGTGCCAGTGACTCGGCAGCTACGATCAGAAGCGCTGCAGGACACAGATCCCTCTATCTTTCAATCATGTCAGTGTCTCCGTGCTATGCATGGTTTGAGATTTTTAAATGTATTACATCTTGTTCCTAAAGGCTTTCCCCTGAGCCTGTAGCGGTGCTGTAAAACCAAGACTTTAAAATAAGCCCTGATGCATTAGAGTCCCTCCCCTCTACTCCCCCTCCCTCCATCTTTCCTCTCTGAGCTTTTAAGGCCACATGAGCAGCAAGCACATGGCTAGCCTGAGCCGCGTGACGTCACCCCCCCGTGCTGGGCCCCCGCCCAGCACTGCAACAGGCAGGACTCGCCGTACCACCAGGCTTAGCTTTCAGCAGCAGGGAGGGAACATGGAGCAGTAAACACAGGGCTCGGTTTACTCCGTTCACGCTTCATTCCCCCTCAAAGCTGACTGAACTTGTTCCTCCACTGCTTTTGCCCAAATGCTAGTCTGATAAGTGCTGTGCCATCTGGCGGGGAAACTGAATACAAATACACTTGAAACAAGGGAGTGTATGTTTTAATACTTCCAGCTGTCAGTTAATGACATTTCATTGCACACATCATGGCATATTTCCTTTTGAAGCCTTTAATTATCTGTGCTGATTGTTTTGACATTTTATTCGGCCTTGAACATTAAATATAACCAGGCTCTCTTGGCAGTCTGGGTCACTGTTCTTTAATATTTAAAGGATTTTAAAGTCTGACCTTCGTCTCAGTTTTATGGGTTTGAGGCTGCTGTCAAACCAAACTATTGTTCGCTACATTTGCTTATTTTAGTACATACAGTATTTCTCTCCAGGATAAATGATTTTCAGCATAAAAAAATCTTTATCAGCAGGGTTGTTTCTAGCTCAGCTGTATGTGTCACAGGTATTCTGAGTGTAGAGCAGATTTGTTGTTATAGTTATCACGGAGCAGCTCTAATTGCAGCATGGTCTGAGCCATTAATTAGACCAGTTACGATCAGCACAAGCTTGCACACAACAAAAGGTATTTTTCCACACACAAGTCTTTTATTGTTAAAGGCACCACGTGAAGTTCTCTGTTCCAGCTTGGAGGCACAGTAAGACAAGGGTTTATGGTTACCACACTGTCACAAGACCTGTGTGCAGAAGCCTGATCAGTCAGCCAAGCTAAGCAGCATGTCTGCAACGTGGCCTCCTCAGCTTCTGGCTCTTTAAGAAAACCCAGCCTTGTGCAGGCTGTTGAGTACACCTTGTATTGCTCTGTTCTCCCGCCCTCCCTTTCTGTTCTCTGTGGGGCCATGTGCTCGGCGCTTGCATTGCTTGCGACAGAGCTGAAGCAGTTTACACACACACACACACACACACACACTCACACTCTCACACACACACACACACACACACATTGCAGCCTATCCCTGTACTGTGTTACACAAACAAATAAGGCCTTACCTCTGCGCAGGGAGGAGGGAGCAGGCAGGGGGTGCGGCCATGTGCAAAGAAACAAAGGTATTTGGCACTTTGTGTCCTACCAACCTGGTGACATGATTAACTGGGCGATGAAGTCATGTGGGATCCATCTGCTACAGACTTGGCTGTCAGGTTTACGTGGTTAATCTCAGACTAACTGCTTCTGAAGAGACAAGCTCTTTGTTGGCTTCGTCCACCATCAGCGCTGCAACAGGGACAGTTCAGTGGGTCTTGGTGTTTGTGGAACATTTCTCCCCTCTCGTTCTCTCTCACCATGAGTCATAGTTTGTGGCATGCACAGTTGTGGCGCCAATCACGTACGATTGCCTGCTAATAGAAGAGGGTACAAAGGGAAGCAGCCAGCCCTTTTTAGGCCACGTACACACATCTGCACACTGTGTTCAGTTTCATTCTGCCCAGTTGACCGTTGAGTTGGGAAAGGTGCTTATAGATTATAATAGATTTACTTTTAAAACAAATATCTGTTTTGGAAAAAATTTGGCGCATGAAGATCTGATCTTTAAGTTACTGAGGAAACCTTGTTGTTTTTTTTATCTGTTTCCGTGACAACCAAAGAGACTCTTTTTTTTGTTTTTACTGTCTGTGTTCAGACTGACGTACGGATATCCTAGTTACACATCTGGTCTGTTTTGTTTTTGGCTTTTTTGTTTTGTTTTGACATTTTAGCCTTTATTTGGTAGTTTCAGCAGCGGAGAGGAAATGTGACCAGAGACGTGTGATATGCAACAAAGATCCCAGTCAGACTCAAACCTGCGACGTTGACAGTGGATGATGGTTCTCAAGAGCATGCTGAGCAACTGGTCCCATCACAGTGATAGTGCCCCTGTACACTGAGTCACCAGTTAGTATAGTATATATGTAGCATCAAACCACGATATAAATAGTGACCCTTTAAAACTGCCATTCCTGTCCCATAAATATTTATTACCGTATATATGAATATTTAATGTCATTTTTATTCTGCTGTAACACTTGAAGCTCCTCTTCAGTGAGCAATAAAATGTTATCTAATCTAAATACATATATTTAATAATACTAAAAACTTCTTTATGTTACTGTATTTAGTCGGTTTTCCTTTAACCTTTTCTTCGCCAAACTAATACACTTACTTCCTCTGAGTGTTGTTTGACTGAAAAAGTGCCCAGCGGGATGCAGCCTGAGCACAGACCGTTTGGCTCGTGCATTTTTAATCCTGGATAAGGACAAGAGACAGGTGCTGAATTAAACAAGTCCCGCCTTTTGTCCCCTTTGCCATTTCTGTGTTTTATACTTTACCGCCAGTCTGATGCCCTTTTCTCAATCTCATAAGACTTGCACATGTACTGTTCACTATCATACAGGCAAATAAAATGGTGACACGAACAGGAAGTCCACCATGTGGAGAAATGGCTTTATGACCCTGAGCCATTAGGTTGTTGGTAACAAATTTCACAGTGCGTCATTTCCCTGAGCCTCTCCCACTGAGGCCGGAGCGCCAAGTGATAGTTTGACCAGCTTAACTATAGGTTATTGGTATCACTTTAGACGGCAGTGATTTATTTGCAGTGATTTCTTGCCTTTTGCTCACATTTGGTTGAATTTTCAGTTTTAAACTTTTAAAGCTGCTGCTGTGATGGGAAAGTCCAGCTCAGTTTGGTTTTGATCGTCAGCTGATGGGTTGAGAGAAACTGGGTCACAGAGAGCCACTGCCTGGAAGCACCTCCTACTTTGCATACTTATTTCCTCCTCCTCTTGTGCTACAGTAGTTCAGTGATTGTGCTCCTTGTACTCTGGCACTGGACTGTTTACTTTTTTTAAATCATTATTTGCCAGTCATGTTCATGATTAATCAGCTGTAAAGAGGGCATGGATGTTAAGCAGGCTTTTCTGGGATGAAGTGTTTTTTGTTGCTGAGTAAACACACCAGGAACACACTCGGCTCACGTGACACACGCTCACTCTTAGTGTCTGACTGGAAATTAATGTGTAAATGTTATGAAGTGTATGTTAGGAGGATGGTAATGTGGGTGGGAGGATATGGGCACACGATATCAGTACATTTGTGCAGTAAAAAAATGTGAATCATCACGTGACTCTCAAACCTGTGTTGCCACATGCACAGTGACAGTGGTGGATGAAGTATTCACAACTAGTACGACTGGTGATATTATAGTACTCGATTATAAATCATGCAAGTTTTACTTTTAGCATTTGCATTAATAAAATAGCTTAGTAAAAAAAGTAAAAGCAACATCGCGCAGATTGGCCCACTTCAGAATAATATATATTTTATTACTGCACTGCAGTATTTGATGAAATACTGTACAGCTGGCAGAGGTAGAGCTGATTTTAACTGCTTTATAAATACTATATTAAAATTGGTAATAATATAGTGTTAATGTATTTATTAATATTTTCAGTCTTAATAACCTGAACCTGCAAATTAACTTGCAAGTAAAGTTAAGTAGTTTTGAGGTTCTTGTACTTTACTTGGAACTTAACTCTAAGTTGATACTTTTACTTTCAAAACACACTACTTCCATATTTTCCACCACCACACAGTGACCACATTTCAAGGGAACTAGCAGTTATTTTTTCTGCGCTCATGTAATTTAAAATAGTCTTTTTTTTTCTTCTATCACCTTTTAGACACTGAAGCGGAAAGAGAAGGAGTACGAGCACGACATGGAGCGACTGGCCAGAGAGAAGATAGCCATGCAGCAGCGATTATCAGAGCTGAAGAACGAGCTGAGCCAGTGGATGGACGTGATTGAGATCGACCGCATCCTGCGACAGACAGTTCAGCCCGAAGAGGACCAGGCCTCGACCTCCACTGCCTCAGGTACGCTGACAGTCGGGTTTCTCATCTAGCGATGTGTGTTTGTTACAGACCACTCTGTGTCTAGTTATACTGAGATAATCCTCTCTTCCGCTGGTGTTGCAGAAGGTGAAGACATCATGGAGGATGACGTAGATGAAGAGACTCCGTTGAGAGCACAGACTGCCTTACCCACTGTGCCTCAAACCATGAAACCTGAGCTGCACAAGACTGCAGCATCTGCTCAGACCCCATCCCTGTCACCCACCACCACCACTACCTCCTTCATCACCCAACACATCTCCATCCAACACAAAGCCCCTCTGCACCAGCCCCAGCTGCTGCCAGTGACTTCTCCTCAGCCGCTGTCTAAAACTGCAGCTCCGCCTGCACTCACAGCCGCAGCATCCTGCACTCCTACGGCCCCGAGCCAGCCCCTGATCCCCACCCAGACACAGATGATAACCACTCCCAGCCTACACCCCACAGTTATTGCCCATGCACCAGTGTCCCATCCCTCAGTGATCCAAACGGTCAACCATGTGATCCAGGGAGGGGGTCCCAAACACATTGCCCACCTGGCTCCCTCCACCACCGGTTCTGTGCAGTTGGCCCCTGGTCACCAGCCTATTGGCCACATCACCGTGCACCCAGTGGCTCACCTGAGCCAGCATCTACCTGCCCTCTATCCCCAGCCGGTGGCTGTTACACAGCCAGCTGTGGTGGGTCACATCACCCACACATTAAATCACACCCACCCACAGGTGAATGGCACTACACCTAGCCAGGCAGCAGCCACCATTGTTAGCAAGCAGACAGCAGTGAGCACCCAAATGGTGGCCCACCACCCACAGCTGGTGGGTCAGACGGTGCTCAACCCTGTGACAATGGTGACCATGCCCTCCTTCCCCATCAGCACTCTGAAGCTGGCCTGAAGCCAGCGAACAGGACCACCAGGCTGCAGTTAGAGACGCACCATGAAAGGGGCGAACCACAGGCCTCAGACCAGGTCAGCAAAAAGCCCAAAGTGATCTGCTCAGCACCTTGCTGATCCACCCAGTACGTTAAGCATTACAGCTACTGGAAAGCAACTGGGAACATTCCTGTAACAAACTGCAAACCTCGTTCAATACTAGTCTACCACAGGGTCCTAGATCTTGATCCTGAAATTGGGATATGTCAGGCTGCATGTGGAGGTCAGTAGTCATGGTGTGTGTGTGTGTGTGTGTGTGTGTGTGTGTGTGTGTGTGTGTGTGTGTGAGAGACAGTTCACAGTGGGCAGATATCAAATCTTAGACTGTCACTTGCTATCTGTTACTGCAGATAATGGAGCAGTCGTTTTTTTAAGAGCTTTACAGAAACTGCTTCATGTAGAGAAATGTTGCGCTGCCACCAGAACATCCAGATACTGGTTTGTGGAATCCCAGACTGGTGTGGATTAACCAGAACTAGATCTTGTACTGGACGGGCTACACTGG
>OMLM01020952.1:137118-153218 GCA_900302695.1 Helostoma temminkii | reverse complement strand
CCGCCATAACCAGCACATTAGGAATGTGATTCAGAGGCGCCCCTCCCCTCCAGCAGAGACACATGCTGCAGGGCTGGAGCCAAGTCACGGACTGAACTCGATCTCCTCAGCCGGAGCTGCAGTCCAGTGACGGTGCATAGACAACAGCCCCCCCTGTTGGCTTCTTGCATTCAGTGCATTCCTGCTGTCAGTAATGAAAACAGTCCTCCAGCGATGGAGAAAGTTAAAGTAAAAAAGCATGTGCAGTTTTGCCAGAGCTGGAATTAAAGGACAATCAAAAGCTTATCTCTGTCTATCCTTCAAACATAGTGGCGACTGTACACCGAGCAAAAGTACAAGTTGGTGATTTAAGATGGTTTTTAGTCACAGCTGCTAATATATTTTAAAAATACTTTTGTTCTTTATATCCACACGGCCCCTAAATGTAAACAAACGCAGGTGTGTTAAATACTAACTGTGCCAGAGATAAAAACTTGGACACAAAGTCTGTTAAGAGATTTTCAATGTGAAAACCTATAAGGTCCTTAAAATATACTCGTGTGTTTCTTTGCTGTCTTCTGTGGCAAATAGTAGCAGGATGTGTGTGGTACACTCATCGTTGCATGCTGTGACTGAGTTATTATCTCGAAAGTGCAACTTCAACAAGTTGCAGTAGGAATGTAGTTTATTTTTTTAGAACTGTAGTTTAGGATTGGTGCAGCGTGAACAGCTGAGAGAAATCCAAGTGTATTTTTTCCTCACTCTTTTCCTAAGCCAGCACTGTGAACATTAATTTATAGTCGTCTCAGTGAGCAGCACACCTGAAGTTTAGCATAGCGCTCGCTAGAACAGCAACATGCTGTGCCCTCCTAATTTAAACTGAATGTACTTATCTGTGAAAGGATACAGAGAAACCCACACATCAGAAACGTTGCCTCCCCCTCTTCTTTTTCTTTTTAAGAAAACCGCAATTACTTTATTAAGGTATGACATGTATTAAAGTCTCATATGTATTGAAGTACTAAGCGTATGTAAAGTGTAACATTTAAAACTGATTTGTGTTTTAAGATTTACCGTTGCTTGTATAATCTGAGAATAGCCTTCTGTTCATTGTACTTTTTATAGCCTTTTTTCCTGGGACCATGTACAGTGCTGTATATCGAGGTCGTGACTACAGACCTGTCCCCCAGTTCCAATCACATTCAGCCACTTTGGAAAGTATTAATCCCGTTATATTTTTGAGTTTTGTTCTGGTGCGATGTGATTACAGAACGAGAGCTCGTTACGTTCAGATGTAATACTAATTATCCTGAACACACTGAAACCACATTGTAAAAAACAAAATGTGTAAAAGTTAACAGGGATTCAAATACTTGAAAAAGCAACAATTTGTGTGTTTTCCCTATGGAGAAAGTTTAAGTTGTATAGTCTGTAAATACTGGGCTGCATTTAGATCTGACTGTATAATGTAAAGAGCTGTGGAAAATATGTATGTAAAATGAAAAATTTATTAAAAAAAGAAATAAATTTTATTATGTTTATAAATGTCTGAGGTAGTGCTTTTATTTTTTTTAAAAACTTGTATTTTGAATGTTTGGTATCTGAGCTTGACAAAAGTCAGAATTGTTTTTTAAATCAGCCAATTTTTACCAGTAAATCTGGCAAGTACTTTTTTTTTTTTATTGTTTTGTTGATAAATGTCAAAGTAACAGAAAATGGGATGGAGATTATAACACGGTCGAAGCTGACATGACCAGTGATCAGAGCAGATTTGGTTTAGTGGTTGTAACTACAGACATTTGTTGGTACTGTCCCACAAAAAAGTTTTCTCTGAAACAACTTGAACCTGCAAACATTATAAAAGAAAACTCAAAGAGCTAAAGACAACGTCCAAGGTCGAGTGTCTGATCACACCATTAGTCACTTTTTGATGGCAAGTAGGTTCCACTGCTGAAAGAAAAACAACAACCACTCTGAATTGCTGAATTAAAAACCAGAGATGTCAGTTTGAGAAAACAAGAGACACTGCACAAACACTGGGAATCTCCTGCAGAACAAAGAAACCACTGATGTACTGAGCAGCGTGCACATAAATTCAGATGTCATACCACAACATACATGAACTGTAAAGGCAGTTTATGGACAGATGAGACCAAGATTAAAATTAAAAGACCAAGAAGAAAGTATGTGCTCTTGATCCCAACTCCTCTGTGAAGCATGCTGGAGGTAGGGTAGCGTCATGGCTGCAAATATTTTATCTACCAACTACCAACTGTACACAGACAAAAAGCTGAAGACTTTAGACCGTAACCCACTTTAAGATGCATTTCACCTGCTGTGTACCATCAAATAATAGCTGATATTCTGAGCCTTCATCTCATAATCATCTTTAGATCTTATTGTCTTCAGTGTGCAGCAAACACATACAAACTGGCTCTAACAACACGTAGGTAAATTAGTTCTGCTCCACCAAACCTAAACATTGTATTTTGACCAGTTTGACATGTTTACCTATCTTAAATGAAAATAATGAGAAGATTCATCACTAATAATAATAATAATAACAATAATAACAACAACAGTTAGTGTCAGCCCTGGCTAATGTTCATGCTAATGTTACTGTCTGGTCCTGTCTAGCTAGATATTACTCGCCAACATGCAACGTAAAACCTAATAATTATTGTAACACTCATATTTGATGGGTTTCATTTTATCTAATTTATCAATACATTTAATATAAAAAAACAAAACAAAACCAAGCATCGACTTACAGACCTTACTGTGTCCATGAGGCTTCATGTGCTGCACACTGTGACGTGTCAACGTTAAAAACAAGATAATGTCAAGGAGAAAACATTCAAAACAAAGAAAACAAAGCAAACTAGCTAAAATTTCAATAAAGCAAGACTGTTAACTTTAAAAAATATGGAATATATTCAAACAAACAAAACAAGGCAGGGTTAGCTTGTTAGCTTGCAACACGTGGTCAGTGTTACTGTTCACACCAGTTGTGACCAGTAACACTGACACAAGAACCACTGCAGTTATTTTGACATCTCCATGAAGTGCAGACATTCAATGGACGACACACAGTTGTTTACTTACATTCAACTACAGGCCTTAGTTTAATCTGCATAATTCAGTTGTTTTTACTTCTGGGCACTTTTAATATTAACAAAAAGCTCTTATAGCTCATGAGTGTCCAAACCTTCGCATACATTTTAACAACTTTAAACTCTTTTATTTAAGTCAAGCCACAGAATTCAGATCTGCTGAAATTTTCCACAACATAAAGCAAAACCCAGTGCGTGATACACATGAAATTATACTCCTATTTTATTACAATAATAGAATTTATACAAATTGCCCTATTTATATTCTATATTTCATTTATAAATTTATTACATAAATATAATCCATAATGAAGAATAACGAAAGATATAAAACAAACAAAAGCGATACCTGACTCTGCGACAGAAGCTCAGGGAATGTATTTTAACAAAGATCACACATTTATGGCAGAGTCAACAAATGTCTAATAAAAGATTTTTTTACTTTATAGAAACAATCAACTCTGATCATTACTCCTTTGAAAATATTTTCCAAAACAATGTTCTTCATGTCAATACAAAACAAAATTCATACATTAAAAAGGAAAATTTAGGACAAGTATCTTTGCCATCGCCGGCTTTGGTTGTAAGATAAACATTAAGGTTAGCACACATCCAACATTAGATTTTCTTTGACGTGAGCACATCATCATAACCAACCAACATAACACAATCCACCTCTTATTAACATGTTTTTCTTGACTGCTGAGAAGCTACATATTTTCATTGCCTGTAAATAACCATTTAATCGATACACTGATCTGCAGTCTGAACACAACACACCTAAAATAAATACGATGCGTAGCCTTGGATGCAACCCTTCTCAATCAATCATCTCACACGAACATGTCTTACTTAGAGCTGCTGATGGTTCTGTCTGATATGTCACTTATGAGATGAACTGACCTTTAAACAAGGGAAGCAGAGGAATTCTCCGTCACACTGATGTTAGATCACTTTAAATGTTATGACTGTCAGGCAGTGAAGATGGCAACTTTGCAGACCAGAGAAAACTAAATGTAAATTAATCTAATCTAATCAATCTTTGCATAAAAATTTAACCAAATGAACAGGAACCTCAGCTGAAGGGAAGTCTTTGTAAAACAATCGTCCATACACAATAACAAGCCGTGTAGTTATAAAAATAAAAGAAAAACGGTAGAAAAAATGTTTGCATGTAATATAGAAAATTAAATTATGACTGTATATATTTACGCTGACATATAGGAATAATAAAAATAAACACTTGCACCAGAAAAAAATACTTAAAATATCTGAGCAGGTCACCAGTAATTAGATGTAAACCTCATATTAGACTGTATGTAAAAAAAAACAAAATAAAAACAACCCTGTGATCATGTGGCTAAATAATGTTCAGATATGTGAACTAACCCTCAAACTATAGGCTAATTTATCCCAACACAGATCAAACCTTTTTTTTTTAAATATTTTATACTTCTGCCAAAACAGAAAACGTCAGAAAGGAGGGTTGATATGTTTGCTTCAGTGGTGCCAATAATGTCAGACGATCTGGAGAGGATAAAGGGAGTCGTTGCAAATGTCAGAACATCTTACCACCTCCCCGCTGGTCCCTCATCCATGTGTAACGTGCTTGTTGATGAGGCTGAGTGGTGTTTAGGTGGACAGAGGGGGACGTCACTCTTCTGGAGAGGAACGAAGGGTTCCTGGGTGTTTTCTTTAATCCCAGTGAAAGAGAGACACGTACACAGTGTGACTATGCTAATAGGCGTCTTTCTGAGTGTGCATTTGATCCTGGATCCTCTGCAGCATCTCCTGCATCCGCCGCAACTGCAAGGAGACATAAGACACGTTACATACCGCACTCTGTTGATACGAATCTCACAAAACTCGAAACAAAATTCGCTAATCTACTAATATCTATATCTATCTATATAAAGTGTGGTGAGATGAACATGCAGCCTGTTGTACAAGCAGATTATTTACACCACTGCAGGGATTGACCAAATCAATAACACTCGGGAGATCAGTGTGTTGTTTCTAGATCACGTGACCTGAGCTGACAGAGAGCAGGGAACATGTAGCTAGTGCTCGTCCACCTACACCTCAGACTATTCATATTAAATATAGGACTGAAAAACATGGTACAGTGATAGTTAATGTGATGAGTTCTTTAGTTTTATGGATATATATATGTACATATAAGCAAAAATAATTTTGCTGATTCTGCACTGTACTGTACTGTACAGTCTGTACTGTGCTGTAGTACAGTAGACGGACTAATCTATTGGCAATCCCATATTGTGATGGTATGATGTTGGAGTAAGAGTCACATTTAACAACATTTACCACAAAAAATTAAAACAAATGAGGAGAAATGATTTCTTTATTTGATAAAATAAATAAATTTAGTGGGGGGGGGAAGGAATGTGACACAATGGTGGCGATGATTCACCATGAACAGATCCACCTGCTGTATCTGATGAAAATGAACATTAACATTGTGTACAATGTTGTCAGTCTACTCAGTTCATCTTTAGTTACCTTAACTGGAAAATAATCACAGTGACCGGGCTCATTCGCAAACTAAAGGAAATAATAATATTTACGCTAATATTATTTTTGTATTTATCCCATGATTATAACTACTGTGTTAATATTAATAATATTAGTATCTTGTCTTAGTAGATTATCTGGATCTCGTCCAGTGGGAATGAGTACAGTATTCACAGGGCTTCATGTACAGCACAGAGGCACTGTAATTATTTAGGTCTGGGGGACTTGGTGAGAACAGGGTTGAATTATGTTACAATAATTCATGTTTATGTATGTTCATGTTATTTACTCATCGTCAAGCCTGCAAAAAATGACCTGAGTGTGCTTCAAACAATAAAGACAATAAAGACACTCAGAGTGCTTCGTCAGCCATCTGTTCTGAGTGGGTCTCTGGGTTGGGCTGAGAGTCTGAGTACTCATGGTGGTCAGAACTGTGCTCTGACTCGTGATCATGTTGGTGATGGCGTGACTCCAGTTCAAGGCTGGTGTGCCGTACCTCTTCATCCTTCTCTCGGATGAGCTTTTCCGTCTCGTTGTCCGTCACTCCAGGCACCATGGGGATGGGGAAGTCTGTGCCGCTCTCCCTGGTTAGTTTACTGCAGAGAGATGTTGCACACAACACTTAGTTTATTTACAGCTGTTTTGTTAAGGGGACGGGGACGAACACGGCCCCACTGAATGTGGGAGTTTGATTGGTTTGGTTTTGTGTGTCCATACTTGCGGTTGCGCTCCTTCACAACCATGCGGGTCATGCTCTGAATGCACTGGGCTCTGTAGTTCTCATAGTGGGTTTCACGGGTCACGTCCTTGAGATCTTGCATGTGTGTGCGAACCAGCATGTTCCTCAGCTTCACAAAGTCACAGTGTGCTGAGTTTTCCACTGCGTGAAGATAGAAAGGCCAAGGAATCAATGAACACATACAGAAACTGTAATCGTCACGTGTAGCTACAGAAAAATGTATGCAGCAAATGATCTAAATAAATATTATGTTACTATAAATCAAATGTACCTTCTACGATGCCCCAGGGGTATAGACGGCCTCGCACCCTCTTCCCTTTAGCTTCCACCACTGTGTTGCTGCCGATTACTGCAAAGGGAATGCTTTCCTTTTTGGGAGAACAACATACAATCATAAAAAAATAAACCTTCCAAAAAAAGAAAAAGTCCCAAAAAAACATCTGCCAGGGGAGGGTGTAGATGAGCAGTGGATCAGTGTAGTACTGAGTGGTGCAGTGCAGATGTGTTTATGGTTAGTTTGTGTTTTTGTTCTCCCTCACTTTGCTCTTCAGTGTCTTGCTCTCTCCAACATCTTTGTTTTGTAATCTCTGCTTAAGCTTATTTGGAGAAATGAGTTTAAACCCAATTCCAAAACAATGACTTTAATTTCCTAACCTTCATTATCTTTCAGTTTCACGTTTTATTTTTCTGTTGTAGTTAACAGAGCGCACCTATCAGAGGCTACTGAAGGACAACATAAACATGTAGCCTGACTGCATCACAACAGCTCATCATTTGAGAAGGGCACAGAAAGCTTTATGAATCAAGACTATAGAGTGTAGTGGACTATCTATGAAGGTCACACATTATGTGGTCAGAATATTTACTTTCTATCAGGATTATAAGAGCAATAAAAATATTTTGTCTAAAATCCTAAAAAAATCCTTCAAACTATTAAACTACTACTAAGTGGATTGATTTATGGGAGGATTATTCCTTCATATGTTGTTTGCTCCAAAAATGTCCTGTTAAATGTTAAATACCAAACCTCTGGTTCACACAAATCCACGTGTCAGTAAAGTGCATAGAGGAGACAATGGAAAGAAAGAGCACAGAGAAAACCTCTGCTAGCTTTGCTCTGACCTTCAGCTCGAGGTCCTGCTGTTTGAATTCCTCATCTTCGTCAGAGTCACAGTCAGGGAACTGATATATCTTGATGCCATACTGTTCAATTTCCTCCCTGATCTGCAGGGACACACACATAGAGGTTTCTAGTATGATGCTACAAGTGAGGAAACTAATAAGTCTCTGCTAAGGTCACCACTGTGAAACATACAAATGCAACAGTTTAGTGACTGAGGTGGGTCTTGCCTTGATTTTCTTCTTCTTGACCTCACTAGGGGTGAGTGTGTCAGCTTTGGCCAGAACAGGGACGATGTTAACCTTCTCATGCAGAGCTTTCATGAACTCCACATCCAGAGGTCGAAGGCTACAGGAGAAACATCATTCACTCAGACAGGACAATGAAACACAATACGCTCTCTGTAACACATTAGACTTATGTTAATTAGTTGTTTTTCATTTGATGATTTACATCACTGTTACACATGAAGGGTGCGATATTTTCATTTTTCATATATTTTTCATGCTGATATTTCTCTGTCATGACATAACAAAACACTCATCAGTTCTAATGGACACAGAGACTGTGAATCTTAGTTTTCCTACTCACCGACATGTTATGTTTTAGCCATATTTTTGAACTTCCAAGATTTCATTTTGTATAACTGCAGTGTAAAGTCTTTAGAAAGAGGTTTGGATGCAGTGGTTTACTTGAGGTGACCTCCTGCTGTTTTATCTGATGAGTAATGACTGAAGGGCTTCTACAGGGGGAGCACTTTCTCCATAAATGTGTCACTGAAAACACACTGCAGCATTACTGGAGGTTCATGGTATATTTGTTCTCTTATTGAGCACAGTGATGTGGAACAGTGGATGTGCACAATGTGCTGAAAAGTACCACATCAGCACTCGGCACAAACAACTGATTAGAGTGAAAGTAATGCAGCAGATGTAAATTAACCTCAAGGCAGCAGAGAACACTGGGCTGGAGCCTGCTCCATTAACAATTTATAGGTTTAAATGCACTGCAAGTAAAACAGGTACACCAGGTACTTAAAATAAATCTCAGTTACTGAGGTGGGTGTAAATAAACATGTAGGCTGATGTGATGTATGTTTTTAGATAATTACAATATAAAATGCCAGCGTAGGTATTACATGCTGCATGGAAAGGGTTAATCTGCTCTATTATAGGGGCCAATAAAAGAGTGGGAGGGATAATTCATCCCTAGGGGAGTACTTTGTCATACCCATGACCGAAGGGCGAGATGAAATAGAGGCAGCAGTGTACACGGTTGTCCTGGATGTTCTTGCGGTTGAGGCCACTCTCGTCCCTGAAGTACTGCTCGAACTGCTGGTCAATGTAGTCAGCCACTGACTTCCAACTAGAGCAGACACACACAGGGATGTTTATGGTCTGAGGCAACAGCTGAACTACTGCAACATTTTAACCACAGTAAAGTTCAAATCAGGTTATCCAGCTGTACTGTGTGAAGATTCATGGGTTCATTCAGACTGAGGTCATCTTGATTGTTAAAATATTTGACTTGTACCATTCAGTGTTGTTGACAGCATCCCCAAACCCAGGGGTGTCCACAATGGTCAGCTTCAGTTTAACTCCTTTCTCTTCTATATCCACTGTGTGTTTGGTGATTTCTACTGTTTGTGTGATTCGCTCTACGGGAGGGACAAACACAACTTTTAATATCAGCCATGACATTTTACAGAACAAATATTTATCAAACAAACCAGAAAAATACACACAGCTCCCTCACCTTCAGCATTGAGCAGCTTCCTATCTTTGTACAGATCTGTGAGAAACAGACTATTGACCAGGGTGGACTTTCCCAGGCCAGACTCCCCTTCAAACATAGAACAACAAAGACAAAAAGCGTGAGATTAAGACTACATGATTAGCAGTCTCTTCACAGTTCAAGGAGGACTTAAGATCAAATGTCTGCTAATATGCACAACAACATTTACCTGCAACCATGAGCGTGAAGTCAAATCCCTTCTTGACTGACTTGCGATGCACCTGGTTTGGCAAAGTTGCAAAACCCACATATTCCTTGTCCTGGTCCTAAAACACCCACACAAAGTAAAAAAATAAATCATCGACTTTATGTAGGTGTGTTTGTGTGTGTAAAAATTATTTTTCAACGCTGTTATCAACACTCCCACAAGAACGCTGACTTTTAAACCAAGCCAACAACACCACAAACGCAAAAGGCAACACTTCATCAGAACTAATTTCACCAGAAAATAAGCATAAGCCAAATATTTTTAACCACATTAAGAAAATATTACTTTTAGACTGACACACAATGTTGAACATGCTGGGTCACATCCTGTTCAACTGTATTCATCAGAACTGCCCAACACATTACAGCGTACAGACAGCTTTGCCTTGAAAGCAGAACTAAACTACACAGATGTTGCCCTGTGGGGGCCTTGGTTGGGCTCCTTGTTTTACCTCGTTATTGTCATAAGGGTCAAATCGCCCCCAGGGGCTCTTGGGCCTGGAGGGACTGACAAGGGATGGCAATTCAAACTCCACACTTCTGCTCAGCGGCAAACTGAAGTCTGAACCTGTATCCGACTGCGCACTACCCGCAACAGGAGGGCGCAAATAAGACGGGGTATGGGGGTGGTCTTCGCCCTCTGCTTCCCTGTCTTCATCATGAGGCTCATGCCCAGGGTGGTGCTCATGCTGGTGGTGGCCATGCCCTCCATGGAGGTGAGGGTCTTGCATAATGTTCTCCACCTCTGAGTCATCTGAATGGCTGGACTGCTAGAGGGACACCACAGTTGAAGGGGGTGGATGAGGAGGCAAAGGCAGGTAACGTGAAGGTGCAGATGTAAAAGGGAAGATTAGGATCCAGAGGACAGGAAACAAACTTTCAGAAGTGGTTGTACTGATTTATGGTGATGACAAATACCAATACAGTGCTTTTTGGAGAATAGGACAATCATAAGCTCTTCCTCTTAATGTACAGTACTTTTACTGAAGCCAACAGAAGTTCAGGACTTTTCAGCAGTGTCACTGGTACCTGCTTAGCATCAAGGTGCCTGTTGTGATTAGGAGAGGAAGGGCAGGAGTCCTGCTCGTCTGATGAAGAGTGGACCTCGTGATCACTGTCCTCCATTGCAACTGGGGCTACAGTACACTCTGCAATCTCCAACCAGAAGGGGTAAACATGCAGAGGGGTTTGTCGAGGTTAAGAAAGGAAGCGTGATGTTGGAAAAGGAAGGAGAAGGACTCTCAGAGAGTCCATCATGAAGCAATTTGGTGCATGTGGTACAAGCGCCATAACCAATATGAGAAGGGGAGTGAATGTGATCAGGCAAGACAGACAAAAAAGAAAATGAAAAAATATTAATTGATGTTTAAAAAAAAAGTAACAACAAATGAAAAAACATGCCATTTACCACAGGAAATGGTATGAGTGCAGAGCAGAGACGGTGTTTCCAGCAAGATAATTGAGTGATGCACTATGGCATTTTGAACTGTAATATTATTCCTCCATTGTCCTGGTTGGTGTTTGGGGGGATCCCAAGAATACACCTCTGCAGACAATGTTAGGACTAGAAAAGTATGCAGTTAACATTACAGTATGTGGAGTCACTGAAAGTTTGTTTACAGATGTAAAACCCACAGCAAGATACACTTTCAATTATCATGGTCAAAAAATGTTGTTTGTTTGATTGCTTTACATGTAACATTACTACCCACAACTTAAAAAAGTTTGATGTTGTTCAAAAGCTAACAAGATTCTTATGTTATTCTATAAGTGCTCTCCATCCATGGGCTACAGTTTTAATTATGTACTGATTTAGAGCTTACGGGCAGAGGAGATATCGACAGATTTACTGTTTAGGAAATCAGTGACCTGCTTTCCTGTGATACAACCAAAGCACAGAGATCAATGTCGACCATGGTGGATCCTGTGACCTACATCAATCTGACTGCAAAGGTTTGACAACCTTTGAGCAGTAATGCAGGTTTATTCCTCAACTTTTTCTCAATTTTAGTGCATAAAAGCTGTATAAAGAGACAGAAGTGACTGACAGAGATGTGGCAATATCAGTTGTAATCTATTACAAAAATAACATTAAACCACAAACTAATTCTTCCATAGAGCAAGCTGCAACACAAGTCACGCTCACCATCCCCACACAAAGTGCCTCATCTCACCTTCTCTCATGCAGTGCCTCACCTGTGGTACCTTTTACCAGCGCGTAAACCCTCTTCTTGCCTCTGTGTACACTGCTCTTCATGCCCACTCCAGCAGGCAGCAGGAAGCTGAGGCCAGAGGCTCCAGCATTTATACGCCTCCATCCTAAAGGACACAGCGTCCTCCACCCCCATTGAGCCACTCAGCGCCCAGGGGAACTGATCAGCAACATTGACGAGTTACACATCACCGTTCACAGGCTACACACCAACCCACACTCTAATGCTGAATCTACTTAACCTTTACAATCACATATGACAATAATAAAATCATATACACAAGCATGTAAACAGATGAGCCTTTAAAACAACATCTTCAGTTGTCATATATTTTAAAACTGCATAGAAACATGGGTAACCTGCGTATGCACCAAATCACAACATGAGTCGCTTGAGCTGCTAAATCTGCCATCGTTAAAGACAAATTATACATTAAACATAACCTGCTATGCTAATGAACTCACTAATTAGGCTAATGAACAAATTAATGATAAACTATTTATATGCCATTGTTCTCGTCTTCAAACGTGATTAAGCTTTAAGGAGATTGTCTCATTCATATGCAAATATATGCAGCAAGTTAATTTTAGCTATCAACTCTAAGGCGTTTGTCTTCACCACATACAAACACCAGCATGATGACAAAATGTCTGGAACGACTCACACAGCTGAGATAAATACTTTATAGGTTCACCTGATACAACACCTCGCCAGTCCAAATATTTCCCATTGAATTCACAACACTCTCTTTCAGTAGCATGCATGAACATGACCCTTCCTTTAGAGCTGGTCTACAGCTTTCCAAGCCACACATGCTATCTGGTTACACCGTCTTTAAATCAAAGTGATGAGGCAGCATTACTGCAGGTAGTAGATTCACTTTCTTCTAAGCTCTCAAAGCAGTTTTGTAAAGCAGACTGGAACACAGTACAACTTTTTCATCTCCTACTGAACCAGTCAGGCCACCACTCCATGATGTGATTGCCTAATACTAAAAACAAAGTTACAGATTTAAATTTATTAATGAAAACATTTTTTGTTTGTTTTTGTTTTCTGTAAAATACGAGAAAACAGCAGTGGAACAGCATTTGATCCTTTGCTAAAATTTAATCCCACTGAATTTCTCTTTTATGTCCCTCATCCATCTTTGTTACTTTAAATAGGACATGCACCGTAAACCTCCAAGTTAGCTGATTAAAGGAAACCTTCTGACCTCTTCAGAAACCAAACTGTTTGATTCAGAGACATGTCTGCACATCCCCATTCTGCAATATAAATTAAATGATGTGAAAACAATCTTCTATGACTAGAAAAAAAACTAATGAGTTCTGACATCAATTTCACGTCTTCCACACAGTGTCCCTCTGGAGTGACTCTCAGCTGAGACCTGAACCAATTACAGTTCCCATAACTGGTCAAAGTGACACTACAGTTCTTTTTTTAGGGCGACTTCATTACTAATATGCATCCTTTATCATCAGTGATGCCACGCAGAGTTTGGAGATGAATCACAGAACAGCAGAATAAATCCTCAGACCAGGTGAAACCACAGTTTGGCTGGTTCAGGTCCAAAGTGGCATGACTCAGCTGAGGCCCTGGCGTGAAACACATGACAGGAAATGCCCCAAATAAACAAAGGCCCAAGAACTAGTTTGTGACAAATTAGCTTCCATATATAACATAACAAGTTCACTTGCCTTTAAAGACTTCCTCAGATTATTTAAAATGGGCCCATTCATTCACATTTTCAACACAGCCAAATAAATGAGACAGGGAAATCAAACAATGGTATGTGGGTAGAAACATTAAGCCTTTAGAAATGACAGCATATCTTCCTTTGTCAACAGCTGCTTCTTTGGCATTTCCTGCAGGACTGATAAAACTGCACTTGTGGTGTGTTGATGCCTCTTAAGAGTCTCTCTCATTCTGACATCCTGCTTGTGTTCAGTCTGAGAAGGAGATGTTAGCCTGGAATGTCCTGTCCGTCATTTTAATTAGGTAAAGTGTGACTAAAGCAACAACTGCAGGGCGCAGTTGTTTATTGTAGATACAGTCCAATGGATCCAATAATTTTAGTTACCTTTAATAAGCAGTTTGAGCAGCCACTCGCAACAATAAACAATCCTTCAGTCAAAGCTTATCAAAGATGCCACTGTGAGGAAAGTACTGTAACCACTTGAGTACTTCAGAGAAGTGAAATGTATTTTACGATGGGACTGAAACTTTCATGGCTAAACCATGTAGTCCCTGAGAAACAATTGAAGGACATGAAAGTCAATTCAACATAAACAAGTTGCGTAGTTGACTTCGCTGCTTTGTTAATGTTGGACCAGGGCAGTGGGTTTGGCTGCCACAGCACTGATGGATGATGATTTGTTGCATGAAACACAGCTCCCAGGAGAAAGCCCACTTCAAATGCTCCCTGTATGACATGGGAAATGCATTCATAAGCTATAAAGAAACTATACAGCATGTTGTTATCGACTTTCTATGATGAAAAAAACATCTCAGCTCGGGAGGAAATGCAGCCGACAGAGACGTTATGAAGCTACAATAATTAGTATGCTATTATTGAGTGAAAACAATTTTTGCTGGACTAGCTTTGCCTCTGTTGGCAGGAATGCTTGGGTGGGATACCGTGCATGCAGTGGGGCTGCATTTACCACATTATTTACACTGATCTTAAGCTTCCTTCTGCGTTTTACACTGTATTCTAATAGAAAGCATGAGCGTAGCTATTCAAAAGCATTCAGACCAAACAACACTCTATGTTTATTCTTTCTTAAAAAGTGAATGTTGTGGTATGCACAGACTGAATACCAGTGAGGTTTCCCTTGTGGTGAGGCCAGTAGCAGGTGGTGAAGTGAGCCATGTGCACTCTGTGTGAATGCTGTGGTTGTTTGGATAGTTATAGCAGGGCTCTGTGTGAAGCTGGCTCAGTACACAGTAAGAGAGTGCGATAGAAATAGTAGCCCCTCAGCACTCGCTCCCGCAGCTATGGAGCTCATGCAAATTTCCATGTGACCAAAACTCCACGTATTCAAGCCAAAAGAAAACACACAACAGTTTCTTTCTGTTTTTCCAACCAGTGTGTGTAAAGCAGAACAAGGTAAAATTATGCTGGTACCATAAAGGTATAGAAACTCTGACCCAAATATATTCCTGCCAGTGTAACATACTGAGCAATAACATCTGCCACTACCATACTAACAGTGCATTAGGCACACACACAATCAATAAATGTGTGTTTTACTATCTTGCAAATGGACAGCTGGGAAAAACGAAGCACTGTGCAAACTCCTTCTGAAAACCTTACTGCACAAAATTCTTATTACTTCTGCAACATAAAGCTCAGTCATATGAATTCGTGTAAATGGTGTGGCTTAATGAAGATGTACAGTGTATTGCACAAGGAAAATCTGCGGTCACAGACAACTGTTATATGTTGGAAGAAAAAATTAGTAAGTTACAAACCGAGAGATACTTGTCAGCAAGAAGGAAAGCAACAAGCACATACCTCAGTATCACTGTTTGTTTCTGAATTTGCTGCCATATTATCCCTTCACAAACGGTGGTATTCCTTTACGTTCACCAGAGACCAAAAATAAAAGAAGACAGTGAAAAGTCCTTGAAAAGCTCCTCAGACTCAGTGTCACTTCTTTAGTTTCAGGGCGCCCCACATTACATAAGCACACCTATTTTCTCTGCCTCACCAATCAGATGGCATCCAGTTTTCTTCTCCACATCCCCCCACACTTTGTCTGGAAACATCTTTTTTTTTTAAACAGGTGCACCTTCTATTCTCCACCCTGCTCTCAGGTTCTGACCAATCTGGCAGCTGATACTCAGATGAGCAGCAGCAGTGCAGAGTTGTTTTGACTTGAGAAGAGGTGCTGCTCTATAGGGAGCTCAACATCTGTCCTGTCGTCTTGCTGCCTTGAGCCTCATGTGCCCTCATTTTTAAAGTCACATGTGAAATCCTAACAGAAGCTTCTGCACACAAAGTCTTTACCATTAACAAACACATCCATGTGCAGATAAGTCTTAAGCAATTCAGAAATCGATAATGACCGGAGTAGGAAAGCCTGAGAAACATAAATAATAAAGGTCAAGATTGAAAGAAAGACAACAGAACGTACACAGCTCCTTACAATGGCTGTCACATTCAACCCAGACCTCCCATCTGGCAGTACCAGGCCCAGAGCGTCACAAAAAGAATCAGTGTGTGTGTGTATGTGTGTGTGTGTGTGTTCATGGAGTGAAGGAGAGGTGATTTGTGGCCTACTTGCTACAAACCATTTTATCAAGTACACACTTTCGCACCCACACACTCACACACACACACACACACACACACACGCACACACACGCACACACACGCACACACACGCACACAGACGCAC
>OMLM01020952.1:92585-113238 GCA_900302695.1 Helostoma temminkii | reverse complement strand
CAGTGACATCCTGTGGTCGATTTGTAAACACATTTCTACTGAAATAATTTTTACTATTATAGGACTATATTTTTACCACTTTAACTTAATACACATTGCTCAGCTGCCATAAAGCAGTGCTCTTCTAATGTAAACCCAGTGAGGAAAACACAAACTACTGGAGTTAGGTGCATAATGACAGGTAAACAGTAGGGAGAATAGCTGCAGCGTTGGACTCACATGATAAACACACAATGGTTTGTTTTAGAAGCAACAGTTTTATTTTTAGCTGTGACAAAAACAAAAACGAAACAAGAAGAAACAGTCGCCTTCCCCAGAATCTGAATGTTCACGTTCAGGATTAAAGTGCAGAATTGTTTTCACAGCTTGTGTAAAAAAATTAAATAAGACGAGAAGTATAATATTAAAATATCAAAACTGACAATGAAGATATAAATATGATACAGAACAAGATGAAATCTCTCACAACATAGTATCAGCAATGATCACTTATGATACATAAAAAAGGAAATCAGTTCACGTTTTTCGAGTGGTTGGCAAGGCTAGCTTACAACAAAGGCACAGCATTGTTCAGAGGTAACGATCCTTTGTAAAGAAGTGCTGCGGACACATTCTCATTGATCATCAACACGTCCTCACAGACACATCTAACATGGCTGACATGGCTCAGACAGGAATGAAGACAGAAACGTGGCAAAGCCACTCGTTTGCAGTACATGCCCAACAACAAACACATCAACCAGGGTGGGAGGCTTGTGTTACAGAAGCGCATTTTGTGTCATCAGCCTATATATTAACAGAAGCTCACATGCTCTTGAAGTGTCACTGTTACTCTTTAGGAGTAGCGCTTTTCTATTAAGCTGCTGAAATAACTGAATTGTGAAATAAGCTCCAGAAAGTTACAGCCCTGAGCCAAAAGAGTACGATGTGAAGGTGGGAGGTGAGACAGGCTAGTTTAAGTGCTCTAGTATCAGAAAGCAGTTACAGGCTTCTGTGGGCAACACGTGAAACCAAGCAGTGGTAAACGACACAGAACATCTTTTACAAAGGACCAGTCTGTAGGCAGCAGGCAGAGCTGGGACTTCACATCCTCTTGGTAGCAAACATGTAGTCAGTTTTGTAACAGACATATGACTTCACTAGATCAAACAGGCAAATCTAGATTAAAAAGTTAGACCATGCAATAAAATGCAACTAAATAATCAGAAACTTCATTCATCACCACATGGATGACTTTGCTATCGAGAGGATGAATTTCCCAGATCCCATTTTTACAGTTGAAAGGCTCTATCAGTGTCTTGCATTCATGTATCAACCTGAACTGACATTATTTCCTTATCACAAGTAGCCCAAAAGAGGAAATCAACAAACATGGCTTCAAAACAGCCATTTGGTTGTATAGTGCAAATTAAAGGACTCAAATATATAGAAAAAAGATTTCAGTGAAAACAGATGCAGTGTTTTTTTTTTTCTCGTTTTAGCGTGGCTTTCTTGGTTTACTTTATTGTCTTTCGTTCTTTGTTTTCATATTTAAAATCATAATATTTAGAGACAAAAATATCTTGATTTGAAAGCTGACTAAGCTGAAAAAAACAGACTTAGCTAGTACATCATGGAGCTTACATGATGGAACAACAGCAGAAAATAAAGAGTCAGAAATCGCATGAGAGAAGGTGCAGGAGTAAAATCCGACAGTGGAAAAGATTATTTCTCAAGCGTGCGCACATTTATGCAATGTACGCAGACAGATGTGAGAACAGACACAAACTGTGATATTTACAGCCAGCATTTACATGTAAACAAACAGTGGGACCTCCACAGGAGAAGAGACAGATGTGTGGACAGACACAATGAGGCAGTACCTTGTGATATTATCCTCACACCTGAACTACAGTACGTGAGATGAGAGTGAATTATTAATTAATTAACAGACTGATTGCCCTCAAAACTCTGATTACATTTAATTAAAGCTGATTATTTAGATTTAGATCAGCTAAAGGATTCAGTTTTAAAGGGTACCCCTTTGAATTGTTCACATAATCCAGTTTTAAAATTAACTTTACTCCAGCACACGTCGACATAAAGAAGACCACTTGTTAAGTGTTAAGAAAATGACAGAATGTAACATTTACCAAGGTCAAACAGAGGGTTGGAGATGTTCTATGGCGACAAGAGTCCTACTTTGTCAAATGCTTAAAGCCCCTACCCTGCCACAGTGGTGACAATGTAGAAAAAATAATAAAACTTTTAGCTGTGCCTTTTCTCTCCTTCATTTCAACTGGTCAGCCAATAAAAATATGGCAATGTAGCATACGTATATAAAATATGTCTTTACATTTACACTATTTAAAACATTTACAATGTCGCCAGCTATGTACATTAGTATGTGTTTGAATGTATACGATGCCACATCAATATGGATTAAGCACGTTAACAGTACGTTAAGGTTGTACCGAAGATGTGTACCTCAATGTTAAGTCAGTGCTACTCAGTAAATCAGGAGAGGGGCAGCACCACAGACACATGTAGGTCTGAGGCCAGAGGGACACAATGAACCAGGATATGACCTGACAGCATTATCTACAGTCATGCACTCTTCAGTGAGCTATTTAAAGCTTGAAATATTTAGTTTGACTTGTACAAGCAGACAGCAAGTGGAACTCAACCTATGTATATTAAATGACAGATGGGCCCCTCTCCTTTGCATTTTGCAAGTTCAGTTCTGAGATCCAAACCAAAAGGGATAAATCCAAACAAACTCACAGAGAAACACCTGCAAACACATACTGCACAATGTAATCTGTAGAGGCCCAAAGTTAGGAGGCTGAAGGTTTACTTAACTCCTTGTCTGTTGGACTACTATATCCACATGAATATACACACTACAGTAAGTACAGTAGTAGTAACAAGTATTTTGAATGGTTTGACCACGAATGCTAAATCTACGACTCACGCATTGAATGATGATTTGAAAGTTGGATCTGATTGCATATGACAAGTTCCAGTTTGGGTGCAGCAGAATCAAGCTATGGTAGTTATTGTCTAGATTTAATGTGTGTGCATCTCGTACAGTTGACATTTCCACATTTCCCCCCTGAGTCTGTTCATTAAGCCTGAGCCAGCTTGAGTCAGCTTGAGCCTGCTGCGTCTGCTTCAAACATGGCAGGGCACTTACACGACTCCTCCAGCCACCGCACTGCCCGAGGAAGGCAGTCCATACCCTTGTGGGAGTAATTTCCCACTACTCCTGTCATGTTTAGTCTTACTCCGGCTGTTCAGGGTGGGTGTGCAGGCCATTTTCTGGGCGTGTGATGCTGTGGTTCTCCCAGAAGGCCTTGTACAGCTGGTCTACTTCAGACATCAGTGGCAGACCAATGTCCAAGTGCATCTTCAGGTTCTCCAGCCACTGCTCCAACTTGGAGAAAGCAGGGCTAAAATTAAGAAAACAGACACAGATATTTAATTTATGTACATTTTTTACTTTTATGACATAATTAAAGGAACAGTTCTCATATAAAACATATAAAATATATTGCCCAGAATTTATACTATCCATCCACATAGTTTCAGGGTGAGGTTAAGTTTTTATTACTTTGACAACCAACCAAACTTCAGTGCCACTGGATGTGCTGCACTGCGGTAAGCTATGGCCCGCAGATGCAAAAGTCAACAAATTAAATAAAACTTTTTTATGGTGGCTGAACTCTCCCTTTAGGAAATTTTTAGTGATGTCTGACCGTTGGTCTGCATCAAGATCACAGCACACAGCAGCCATAGGGAAGAAAGCAGGTGGACAATCTTGGGGACAGTAGTGCTCCAGGAAACCAGACACATTCAGTCCGAAGTCCATCGCCCTGGGGAGGTAGTCTGGATCTGCGTTCACCCTGCCAATTATCTAGGGAGAACAAGAAAAACTAAATTAGAGAAAGATTAAGAAGAGTTAAACACTGACATGTTAGTAGCCCCTGTGATAGCAAAGGGAAGCCTCTTGTGTTGATTTGATGAAAACCAGCAAACCCTCCAAACTGAAGCCTGCCTGCAGAAAGCCACATGAAGACAACTTTGTTTTTCGGTACCCTCTAATCCCTGCACTATTTGCTGGCTAATGGTGTCCATCTGGAGAAGTCATATTCTTGTATGCCCAAATTACTGTATGTGGCCAGGCCCAAAGCCTACCACACTCTGGGGCTGGATTTTCATTTGGAACGAACATTTCATTTACTTTTTAGAGCTTTGAAAATGAGCTTTTGGAATAGAAAGAAATTTAAATTTTAATTTAATTTAAGAAAATTTAAAATTTGTATAAACAAACAAACAAACAAAAAAACACAGAATTTACTTCATTTTGCAGAAAATCAAATCAACTGTGAAAACTGCAAACTGAATGGATTATAGAATAGGTAGAGGGGATGCACACACATGAAAATGACGAGCAAAAAAATATTCCTGAAATTAAGCTTTAGCCAAATTCAGTGTAGTAGAACTGCAAAAACACATTTTAGTACATTTTGTAAATGGGTTTAAAGGATTTGACAAAGAAAGAAACTTTGTGACAGTTAAGAAAATTATATCTGTTTTATAATTTTGACATATTTCGCAAACCAGGACACTTGATAAATGTTTTTGACTATGTTTTTATTACTAGAGAGTGTGGAAAGTCACTTACCTCGCAGAGCATTATACCAAAGGAAAAGATGTCTACTCTTTCATCATAACTTTTCCCTGGAAGAGCAGAAGGACAACATTAAGTTGTTGTTTACTCTAACATGTACTCAGGAAATTACTAGCACAACAGTGGCTATAGTTTTCTTTAGGTAGATCATAATGCGTAAGTAAAGTAAAAATAATTCTGTCTGTCAATATTCCAAAAAAAATTGCAAATCATACCATGAATCATCTCAGGAGCCATCCAGTAGGGGTTTCCCACAACAGTGTACCTCTTCCTGCGGTCTGGCTTCTTCAGACCTGACAGTTTACCCTGCGTTAATGTCTCCTCGTGCTTGTCGTCGATCATGAGACGGGCCAGACCGAAGTCTGCTACCACCACAGTGTTGTCCTGCATGCAGAAAATTAAACATGTTTTAAAATATGACTGTTACACTGCAAGAATACATAATGACCGATAGAACAAGAGAGTGACTAAAGAGGTAATAGATTCAAGATATCAGTGTTCAAGTTTGAAGATCCTTAAGAAAGCTGAAAACGCAACACCAAGCTTCTCTCTTACTAAATAAAAATTTAGACGAGTTCTGCAACACAAACCTTTGTTTTCATATGACACATGTACAGTACAGTACCATGCTCTCTCTGTTTGAGTAGGGTAAGCCATAAGCAGGAGAAGTTTAAGAAGTCGCCTGTTACATTATATCTACTGCTGACAAAGCTCTCCTTTGTTTTTGCCAAGAAGTAGAAAAGGAAAGCACAGGTTAAAACACACACACACACTCACACACACACACACACACACACACAAAGAAAACTTACCTCTCGAACAAGACAGTTATGTGAATTCAGGTCCCGGTGGATTATGTTCATGGAATGCAGATATGACTAAATGACAGATTGATAAGAGGAGAAGAATAGGAGAGCACAGAAGGGCAAGAAGGGTAAAACAAAAAGAAAATACAGAAGTTTAGTGGTTATCTAAAACTCCAGCCAAGAGGAACAATGCTGCCTTGTGTCATGTCAAGTAGCTGATGTAGTAAATACACATCCAGTCATGCACAACATCCATCATTGTTTTTGTATTAAGAGAAATATTAAGACCCTGTAGTGTAATCCTGCAGGAATTCATACTGTAATTGCCACAACAAGGGAAGGAAAAGATTGTGCACAGTGATTGTGCACATTGTTAACAGCAGTGATGTAGTTCACTAACATAGCCACTAAAGGGAGACACAACCACAGATAACTGGAGATAAAGCTCCTTCTATTACTGTTGCACCCATTCAATTCCTTCCACTGCTTTAATAAGAATAACAGACAAAAACTACAATAATATAAACCAGTACTATTAAATGCATGTTTTTGTCTTTGAACTTACCATCCCAGCAGCTATGTCCTTGGCAAAACTGACCCTCTGGTTCCAGGGATAGTTGCTGTCCTGTTAGCAAAAAACAGCATCATGCACATTACACTACAGAAAAACTGCCTGAGACAATGCAAGACACAACCAGACCGTGAAACAAATTCTCACCATTTTCTTGATAATTTCCCTCAAAGTGCCTCCCTTTATGTACTCTGCGATGAAGTTGAGCCTCTTGTCTTTATACAGGACTCCAATGAATTTGAGCACATTAGGGTGATCCAGACAACGCATGACCTTAACCTGATGACACAACAACAACAACAATTTTATATCCTGTTAAATGAACCATCCCCACCTAACAACTCTGGAATAAGGGAGTTGAATGAGTGGCAGAGAAACCTCTTTCATTTAATTGGCACGTGGTTTAACAGGTTACTGCTGAGACCAAAACAGAGACATTTCATTAGAGATTTCCTCCTTCCTGAAAGTTGGGCTCAGTCTTGTGAGCCAGGGCCACCTACAAACAGTGGGAGTTATTATCATGCTTAATGGTGGTTGGTGTGTGTCTTATAGCCACTCTTCTAATCTGCCGTCATTCACACAAATTACAAATTAAAGACTGTCAACCTTATCTCAACCTAATAATAAAACTAAAACCCCACGCACACTTTACACACAGAACAATTTATGTGAACTTCAAACATCCCAACTAGTGGGATGTTAACTGGATGAGTGGTGGATGTGTGATACTGAACATCAAAAGGGAAAATCAGGCGTAATTTAGATCTATTCAAAATTATAACTCAGAAACTCTTTTAGGAATCTAAACCTTTGCACACGAGTGATTGTGTTATCTTTATGAGTTAGAATAAGGACAGGACAAAGATAATTTTTTGTGGGAGTTATAATGAGTTCTACTCAGCCATTAGTTTGGGGAGAGAGGACTCTGCTAACACTCCCTTTCGTCCTGTTTCAGAGGTAATTCTTCTGTGTTTCACTTTCTTTTATTCAGGTGAGAGAATTTTCATTCACTCATGACCTACATTTACACAGAGGAGCTGATAATTTAGCCACATGCACAAAGAGAGTTTTATTTTACTTTCTCCGCACACACCTTTCAACCTGCAACTTTCAAGTAAGGAACTGAACATTTACATACGGGCTGCTCTCATTCAAACACTGATTCATCTCTGTATCATCATAAATATCTGACTAAAATTGTATTTGTATTCATAATGAAAGTGCAGATGAGCACGTTCTTTATGAATACAAATACAATTTTATGATCTGAGATCAACACTTATTGATTCCAGAGTTTGTTTTAGTGGAAACTGAGCAAATCCTATATTGTTTATGATCATCTGAACACATGGGATTGACCTCTGTGACTCACCTCCTTCAGGAATGTTTTCTGTGTCTCGTCATCAAAACGTATTAACTCCTTCATCACCATCACCTCTCCTGTCTCCTTGTGAGTCACCTATAACAAGACGCAGTGATGTAATGAATGAAACTGAACAACTCTGGTGCAACATTAAAGACTTGTCTGTGACAGTGTAATCCCATCTGCTGCAAGTCAGTGTAGGAATATTTAAAAAGTCCAACATGTGTAAAAGCGTAAACATTTCTTTCTTAATAGTCTCAATTCTGCCATCTGCTGGACATTTTATGCATGACTACATTAAATGCTACACATTTGCTTTACATGAAGGTGTGTATGAAAATATACATGTTAATACTCAAATCTACCTTTATGGCCTGTCCAAAGCAGCCCTTTCCCAGCACCTCTCCATGGATCAGGTCAGATGGCCGGAAAATGCGGTGAGTACGATTTGACACGACTCGGAGCGACTCTGATCGACTGATGTCCTTCCTCAGGGAGATGGGAGATGCCGTGGTGCTGGAGCCTGGTGACTTATCAATGCTGTAGCTCCGCCTGGTGTGTAAAAGGGGAAGACAGGGAAAACAGAAATTAACAGGATACAACAATGGAATTGATGAATAAATGTGAGGATTTGATCATTACTTGCTGCTGCAGTCATCTCACTGAGAATCATAGAAACCTTGAGCAAACTCTTTAATTAGTACATTATTTAGCAATAAAAAGAGTCTAATCGCTCTGCTTAAACGTCCACTTCTATGAATTTGAAGAAAAAGAGGTAAAACAGCTTTACCTTAAACAGTTCTACTAACTTTACTTGAGTAATCACAGGACATGAAACTGTTACAAATTCTGATGATGCAACTGTAGGTTGAGCAAAAACGTTTACCACCAGGTCGTCATATTCATTAAACCTCTTGCACATTTGTGTTGTAATAAAGGTGTTTCCCATAGTAAAGTAAATCAGTCAACTTCTTACGTGATAATGCGGGATTTCAGATTGCTGATTTCTGGGTTAGGGGGCTGTGTGATGGGCAGGATGGGGCTGGGAACCTCTGACAGGGGGGTAGATAGGGGGCCATCCACCTGATCTTCAGCTTCTGAGGAGCCTCCTTCCACCCCCAGACCGTGAGGATCATGTTCGATGGTGAGCTGTAGCAGCCGGCTTGTCTCCTGGATCAGCAGGTCAATCTGAAGAGGAAGATTAGGTTCAAAAATTGAGGCAAGAGATCTTGTAGTATTGTGGTACATCAAAACTCTTTACAGCACTCAGTTCAGAGTCATATAAAATATACCATTCTGTTGCTGGTGTACTGCTTATGTAAACTAAACCATTGTTAATGTAACTAAAAACATTTTATTTTCATTAACTTTGCCCTTTTACAGGGTCAGCGCCTATATCAACCATCAGCTAGTTTAGTAAAGGAACGCCTAGAAAGCCACAGTAGCTCTAAGATAAATATCATCCCCTTTCCTTCCCAACAACAAGACAATACATTTTGGTTTCATTTACACAACTACACTGGGACAATGTGGTCAATACCTCATCCAGAGGAACGTTGTGAATGGGCGTCCCATTGATTTCCAGAATCCTATCTCCAACATGAATGGAATTTTTCACATCTGGACTGATGCAGTCTGGGTCCACCCTGGATGAAGAAGAAGAAGCAGAAAAAATAAAATAAAGAACTCCTCACACACCTTTCTGTACACACTGAATCATTTTCATTAGAACACAGAGCTGAGATCTGATAAAGTCCTAGCTCATTTGAATAACAGTGACTCAGATTTTTGCTCATTTCCACTCTATTATACATTTTAAATGAATCTCATATATCACACTATCCTCCAAATCCAACTAATCCTTTGTCATTTGTCCTCCACCACACTGACCTCTCTTCACCCACTTTCACTTTCTTCTCTTTACATTATTCCCACACAAATACCACATCCATAAAATATTAAAACACACTCACTGCGAGACTCTGACAGTGTGTCCATGTTCAGGGCTGTAGCCGTTGGTCGGGCTGAGTGGCTGGTCGATGGCCACTGAGAAACCTCGCCCTCTGCGCCCGTTGTTACCCTCGGCGGAGGCTGGGATGGACACCAGTGTGACGGTGTGAGGGATTCGTGAGAATGGTGAATCTGGCAACGACACCGGAGTGACGATGGTGTGGTAGTAACAGTGGCCACTGAATCAGACAGAAAGAGAAAAAAGCATGGGGAGGAAGAGGAAGGGATGGATAGGTAATAGAAGTTACAAATGAGAGGTAGAAAAGTACAGAAAATCCTGACTGAGTATATCTTAAAATTATGCTGTAAAATGATCCTGATCCTTGTGAGGTTCCTGGCTCAACAACAGTTTGTGCAATCATGAGAAGGACATCAAATTCTTACATGTTGTTGACATGATCAACTGCTTTGTCTCAGTTTGTGAAAACACTGTTCAGTCATGTCCACTGTTTCATAAATTCTGCTTGGACCAACAACTATTTTTCAAAACATGCAGAATGCTGGGAATCTGTAAATGACTCATAAAATAACTATGATGTGTTTCAAAAATAACGCGTCACACTTACACGACCACTGGTCAAACTTATTTATGGTTCACAATTTACGCAACTGCTGCTTTTCATTCTTTCTGTCACCTTTGTGTTTTCTGTAGAGCCTGAGGCACATTGACACAACCCTGGAGCTACTCAGGTCAACATCTCTGCCAACAACTGTACTTTGAGGAGCCTCTTAAAAATATCTGATGATGATACATGGTTTCAAACATATGTTGTGTCAGCCACCATTTGTCATAATGATGAAAACAAATCTTTTAAAGCCAGAATAAGCTGCATAATTTTAAGATGTCGTCAGTCAATGTTAGCATTTGCAGCACCTCAAAGTGCATTCAAGGTTGTGTTATAATATAACACAACCTTAAAAACCTTAATAAAAATATAAGTATTTGTTAGGTAAGTTAGTATGGAAACACCAGAAAAAAATAATTATTTTAGCGTTTAGTGTTAAATCTGGGTGAATTAAATTATTTAGTCTCACTTTCGAAACCCCGTTGTGTTACAGTCTCGTTTGATTTTTAACAATGCAGTGCATACTTTTTAAAATATTTACTATTGAAGCTCACCAGTAGAGTTTGGATCTTTCCACCAGAGCATATGTATCTCCATCACCGATGAATGTCCTGCAGTTCAGGCAGGTGAAGCATTCTGGGTGATATTTCTGTTCCCCTGCGACCTGTTAGAGAAAAAAAAACACACATAGACTTTATCTATTTGCTTCCTAAAATATTTAAGTCAACAAAGGAAAAACTGATTTACTATGATGACAGTCAGGTTGTTCTCTGATCTAGAGGGGAAACACTTAAAGGGAGGAATTCACAGAAATCCACAGGAGCTTTCCTGAAGTGACTGGACCAACAGGCAACATGAGGCTTTAATAAGTAGCAGGAGAAGTAGGGTGAGGTCTGCTCACTGAGGGTAATACTGAGTTACAAGCTGGGAGATTGAGTTTGCTGTTGCCAGATCCCCTCCAGAGCTTAGGGCAGTTTTGCAGACAAGAGAGGGAATTGAGTTATGGCCAAAAACAGAGCAGGCAAAGAGCAGATTAATCACACTGAGATCTGAGGATGATGTTCCTGATAGAGGTTTCCGGTCTGGGCGTTATTCAGACCACCAGGAAACAACCAAATGCTGTTAAAATGATCAGATGCATCACAAAAAAACGCTATACTGCCTCTGTAACATCCTCACTGAGCTTCACACTTTTACTCTGCGTCCTTTATCGCTGTGTCTTTGCTTGTTGTACTTCGATTAGGAAATTGATTAATAGGCCAACGCCTTTAGGTGATTTTCCCCTGACAATGCAAATGACCCACACACTCAAACATCCAATGGCGTATATGAATAAACATTAGCTACAATGTTAAGCACCAAAGCTCGAGTCCAGGAGTGTCTTTGCTCCCCAGAGACTGGCTAGTGGTTTGATTTTATGCTTTAAGTGGCAGAAATATTTGGAGGTAGTGGGCTCTTTGACAGCACTTCTCATCTGCAATCATCTGCAATGCAAATTCTATATACCAAGACTGAGGTGCAGCATGTAGTGGACTGCTGAGCACAGAATAATCAACTAAATACAAAGGAAAATCTCAGAAATTGAGAATTTTCTATTTTGTTCTATTCTGTAGTCCTGTTATTCCTGTTATTCCAGGTAGTCCTCTAGAAGGCATAGATGCCTGTGTCACATTTATAAGATTCTACAATCTTTGATCTACAATAACAATCTACAACTGCATTATTTGATTGAACAATGTCAAAAAACTTTGCAGGGTTGCAGCTGAGTATGTTATCATTTTTGTAGTTAACTGAATATCTTTGGGGTTAGGACCATTAATAGAATAAAATGTTACCTTCATCACCTTGGACTGCTACATGATACGATAATGACTGAATTAATCCAGAAAATACAACAGAAACCAGAAAAGGCTATTATATTATTTGCAACCATTTTGCTTATACGGAACCATCATCACTGAAGCGGAAAATTTGAATTTACGGTTGCAGACACAGCTGAAGTCTTCAAAGTGAATGGAAACAAAAGCAGACATACCAAATGCAGAAAGAGAGAAACATGGTCAATAAAACTGAGACAAACTGGGTAAACTGTGACAAAATGGAGAAAGCACGAAGATCAAAGAATCAATAAAATCATTGTCTCGAGCCATATGTCTGCTGCCCCACCTTCCTGAGAGAGCAGCACTGAAAGCACAAGCGCATAAAAATAAATAAACATGACGGCCCTCAGGGTGCAGGGAGGAAAATACTGTACAAACTTATTAATTAACGGATTTTTAAATAATTGATTTGAGCTGCACCTTCCAGCAAAATACCACGAAAAGATGCCACCACTTGGGTTTGGCACCAGGGGTAAGAGACTTTATTTTTTTCCTCATTTGAAAAGAAAATAACAATGTTTGACTACCACTGATAAAAGTTCACTTTAGGATTAATAAATGTGGTCTGTTTGACTGTGTCTGTTGTTTAATGGCCATGCTTACAAAACAGAGCAGTAGGAAAAAACAGATGCAACGGCTGTGTAATGGACAACAACTGTAGTGCTTACTGACCAACTTAATTTATTCACTGTTGTTCCAACCAGCTCCGTAAAAACGAGCTATAAACAATTACTGTCAGACATCACCAGTGAGAAGATCAGAAAGTACAACAGAGTAAAGAGCATATGTGGATAGCTGAGATGTGTGTGTCACTTATGTGAAGCCCCACAAATAGGAGAGGCAGGAAAGGTGGACAGCTGGACAGGGACAAAGGGTGTGTGACTCTGCTCAACCTGACAATGTGGCTGCCATTTGCTTGCCAAGTAGCAAGTAACGCACACACAACTGCATACACACACTCACACCCAGTTTAAAACCACATCTGACAAACACAGCTGCTGCCCTCATATGCTTCCTCAAAGTGTAGATATAAAAACAGATAGGGTAAAAGAAACTGTTCCAGCACAATAAAATAAACTGTCGCACTATGTAATGTCAAACATGTGACTGCTTGACGCCTTTGAAAAGACAGATTCCAGCAACATCACATGGATTAACGCACCACTGGTTCCACTTTTTATCCCGACACAACAAGGAAGATCTGTATGTGTGCATCCTAAAGCCTCACAGAGTGTGTTTCATTATTTCTGTATTAGCTCATCATGCTCATGAGTGTGTATCTGCATGTTAGCCAGCGGTCATGTAGACCTGTGGCCTCTTCCAGTGACAACAAACTAAACTATATGCACATGTTTCCTCTGGGGAAGGGTCAGTAGGGTCGATGGGGTCCAGGAGTAACCAGGTCAAATTAGATCTCAGTGTTATGTGTGACAGGATCTCAATCACATACTTACTTTGACTGTGACTTTGAAGTGTTTATTTAGAGATATGCATAGGTTGCAGTTTGTGCGTAACATCTTTCCACTAACAACTTGCTGGTTTAAACTACTGATTTGCTTAATCGTGTTTCAATATTAAAACTCAATAAATGTCATAGCTTGTAAATCCAGTATTTGTAAATACCTGTAATTCAGTCAAATAAAGAAGACTGAAATGTGTAAGCAAATGTATAAAGTCTTACTTTATATCATCTACTGTGGTTTTTATTATTATTGTCTATTGTGTATAGGTACATTGATTAGGCACTGCATACTACCTGATTTACCTTGACCTGCATATCACATTGTTACTCTCCTTTATTTATTATACTTTTATCCTTATCTTTTACTGTTGCTGTCTGTATTTGTATTAAATTTAACTAGCATCTCAAAGTTTTAACACCTACTAAAATTTACTTTTTTTCAGCACCAAACTTAAACTTAAGTGTCAGTACTTTAAACTCGGGTAATATTTTGGTCTATTTATGAATCTGTGTATTTCTGAGTTAGTATCATCAGGTTTAGACTGACTGGGAATCATTGCTCTAACATAGATAACATTATTTGGTCAACTGTTATTGTATTATTACTGTGATAGTTTTTTTGTAATTTGAGGTGGAATATGTGCTGTTAATTTTGTGAAATATAGTAATAATATCAGTTTACATACTGAAAACTTTGAGGTTACTGATTACTTTTTCACTCTAAACAGGTCATATTAGCAGAATATGTCAGTTTAGTCACTTATCTAGCTTAGTTGTGTTAACTTTTACACCTGGCAGCTACTGGTCTGTAATATTAAGTAAAAACTAAGGCCCAGGTAAGAATTACATTGTGTTGCAACCCAGTTTGATATAGTGATGAGTAATTCTCCACTTTAGTAAACACCTGGCTAAGTCTGAACTTGTGGTGCAACAAATATTGTTTAGAGGATTGTTTGATTGTCTCCTACATTTAACATGCTCAACTGAACAAATGGTGTGGCACAGACAGAAAAAGCTACAGGTGATGGTCAGTCACAGAAACAGTCTGCTTTGTTTTTAATGATTTATGTGTGCGACCTTAGGTTGGCTGTGGAATGTGAAGAGTTTTTTGAAGGAATTTATTACATTGAATGCTCTCTGCAACACTAAAGAGTTAAAATATGTAGGTAGTAAGTCAGACTTTCTTGACAATTCCTTCAGGCCACTGTCAGTCACCCATGTTGACTTTGCTTGATCTAACAACTGGTAATCACACCACTGGGCATTGTAATAGTTAGACAGACTGAAAACTGTGAAAGACCAGAAGTGAGAATGACTCATAAGTTATTTAAAGATCAAGAGCGATACTGAATTAAAGAAAAACATTGTTTGTTTATGTAACATTTTATATATTCAGTTATACCTTTGGCTCATCAAATAGTCACATCAGATGACATTGACATTGGTTTATTATTCAAACTATAGTTATAGCAGTTCTTCATTTAAAAAAATCTCAGTTTTGATTTCCCAGAATGTGGATATGTACTGCTTCTCTTGCCTTTATATGACATATACCTAAATATCTATATGGACTGAGTATGACTAAAGATCTTCAGTACGTGTTGCACGTGTATTTATAAACCTCTACTTGCGTGTGTCCCCTTTACCTCTATATCTATAAACACCACTGGAAACAATGACCTTAGGTCAACAATGCTGAAAGTGCTTCTGAATGGCCTGACTAAACTGTAGGAGATCAGGCTCTGCTAACTTCATGTTTGAACAACTGGACTCTCTGAACTCCAAAACATTGAGTCTATATGTGCCCGAGCTTGCAGAATCCACACATAGGTTATGAATTGTGCCCTAAAAATGACATAACACCAATGGTTTGAATAAATAATAAAAACATCCATTATCCCCGTAGGGGTTGGGGGCGTGCTGGAGCCTATCCCAGCTACCGTACGGGCGACCCTGGACAAGTCGCAAGTCCATCACAGTCCACATATAGACAAAGACAAATCATTCACAACTTGGGCATTTTAGAGTCTCCAATACACCTGACTGCATGTCTTTGGACTGTGGGAGGCAGCTGCAGTGTCCGGGGAGAACCCACACAAACACAGGGAGAACATGCAAACTCCACACAGAAAGAAACAAGAAACAAGAAGAGTCTTGTTTGGTCCAGATAAAGTAGAATCAGACAGTGTAAAGTGTGATTGATCCAGTCTGAGAGCACATGGTTATGAGTGATAATTGTGCGTTGCATCAGGCAGGGACATTTCCTAACCCTTTATTACAGTATAAAATATGAGACAATGACTGACATATGATCCTGGTGTTAAACCAAGGCTACCTATATCCATTGGAAATGTTATTTCTCCTGGTCGAAAGCCACTCCTAAAGCTTAAATACACAATGCATGTGTAGATGTGCCACAAAGCAGCAATCAGTGCCACATGAACAGAAATAAAGTCAAAATAAAACATACTCCTGATTGTCAGAACCCCTCATAGACCTTCTAGCTACAGCACAAATCATCTGGACAAATACAATTAAAGCCTGAGATGGACGACAGTAGGTCACATTGATGCTGTCTGAATGGAAATCCCCCTTCTGCTACAAACAGTACATTGCCACAGTAGACACAGACCCCGCTGTAGAAATACAGTTAGTGTATTCAACCTCTTCCCTCATCTTTCCAAGTACCACATCCACTGTGGTAAAATGAGCAACCTGTTTACAGCGTGGAGTGCATGTAGGTGGTGAATAAAAAAAAAAGGAGTGACATTATTATTAGAAGTGTTGTCCATCTCTGAATGTACTCACACACTTCAAATCCTACTTTTATCTGAGGAAGAATGGTCTCTAAATATAGCCCATGTGATGAGCAATGGCTCATCAGTTTTTCATGAAAAAAAAAACTGGGGCACCATGTAGAAACAGAAACAGAGAAACAAATCTGCAATTCCAAAGAAATACATTGACCCACATTAAAAGGAGACACAAAACACAGCAGCGTACAGTAACATTCTTAATTTTTTAAATGCGAAAGACTCTGCAGAAGCAACTGGAAAACCATGTCAACCAGCCACTCGAGACTGATGACTTCCCTGCCTCCTTGCCGGCTCACGTACGACTGTATCACCCATTAGACAAGCAGTAATCCAGAGCAGCAGCAGCAGTGAACAGCCTCACCTTCTTATCCCTTTTCCACAGCCTGAGACAGCAGAAGCTCCAGAAAAACAAGTCTCCCACCATGTCAGCGAGAGCCGGCGTCTCTCCTGGCTGTTCTAGTTCATTCTAGTGAGGCAGGCAATCTCCTCGTCACAACAAAACACTGGCAGCGGCTAAACCGGTGTAGAGAGGCAGAGCAGCATGGGAAAGGAGGGAGGAGAGAGAGAGACAGACAGGGGCCCACGCCTCTGCAGCTGAGCTCATCTCTGAATCAATGTCACACCTCCTCGCTCCCCCCGCCTCGTCCTTTTGCTATGACCTCATCGTTTCCTGTTTGGCCCTGCCTCCACTAGAATGTGTGCCAACCAGCTGCTTCAACCACACACACCCCTCCACCACTACCCCCCACCACTCTGGTGTCTTCAGTACATTCCTCACCCCTCCTGTTCTTCCATGTTGAAATCACATGCTCAAAGCACTGAAAACTATCAGAGTGACGGTGACTAGAAAAGAATAATGTTCTTCGCCAGCTTGTTTATCTCATGCATGAAACCAGGATTGTTTCAAGCTGCATAATTTAGTAAATAACTTACTTACTTTATGTGCTTGTCATTCTGGACCTGTACATATCCAGATTAGTGGTGTACATTATTTCAGATTATTTCTGAAATTAACTCATTATTTGTAAAATCTATAAAATAATAAAACACCAGAAAAAGGTCATATCCTTGTGTCTAACAAAACCCCCCAAACTTACAATGATATAAAAAGAGGAAATCTTTATTTGAGAGTGTGGCACCAATGAATGTTGTCATTTCTGCTTAACCAGGGAACTAAACAATATACTAAATATATAAATGTGTGACCATTAATGTTCTACTGATCGATTAATTCTTCTATTATTCTTGATTACAGTTACAAGAGAAATGACATTATCTGGATACAGCTATTACAATCATAAACTGTTAATAAACTGTTAATCTTTCCCATGCACACACACTTTTTGACTAAGAATAATTAATTCTAGACTAGAATAAGTTAATTATCTGGTCCCACACTGACAAACAATATGTTAATAAGTATCCACCTTAGTTACATGTAGAATATGAGTAATGCTGGCACACTGTGTTGTCTGACAAAACACAAATCTATATATTATATTCATAAATTCATAGTAATAAAACATATTGCTGCCATAACCTTGCATGACCAGAAGTTTTGCTGATGTGAACCAACTTTATTTAGAAAATATTGTAAAACTATTATGATTTGCTCATAACATTGTACTTTGTTGACAAAGTACACTTAAAGTTGGCATCACTGACTGTGGGTTCAGTACTTGGGTATGAGGAACATATTTTTGAATTTAGTCCAACCTACTTCAGGCAGCTCTGAAGTGAAACCCAATAGCCCACACTTTTGCCACAGGGGGGTTTCAGCCTGCAGAGGCTGCGGCGTTCGTCATCGTGACTCTACTGGAAAGAGGAAATGCTAAACAGGTTTCTAAATATATTTACTTGAAGATCATTGGTAAACTCTCTGTGCGTAGATATAGATCTAAAAATGTTTGCTAACTGCAATATTAACTATAGGCACATAATACACATAATAAAATAAAGCCTGAAGTTTGAACCTATGATATGTTAAGACACCCTCAGCTACAGCCTGACAGTCTCCTTAGTGCCTTTAAAAATAAAGCAACTCTCACTCATCCAAAATATTGTGCAAAACAAGTTCCTAAACTGTGACAGGGCAACATGTTCAGATCACCAAGATCTGATCATGACATGACCAGGAATAATATCACAACCTGGACGAAAACACAGTCTTGACAAATACTTTTCCCTTACTAAACACTTACTAAACATGCTCCAGTGTTCATTTAGACACAAAGTAATCATCAGGCGTTTACAGAAACAACAACGAGATTTCCACTCAAACTTGCTACCTCACACCAGTGGGAGTTGATAAATGACACAGTGAATCTGGGACTTTCCATTGCTTTGGTGGCCACCCCAAAAATGTTCCTATTTCACAATATGAATCACATATCACATATATTTAGTATTTTATTCTCTTGTGCAACCACTAGAAGTTTCAGAGAAACTACAAAATACAAGAAAATTATGAAATACCTGTAGTTAATTAACCAGCAGAAATGCCTTAGTGTTCATTTCAGTAAAAAAATAGTCTGTTTCTAAACTGTGTATAAGATTAAAGTGTATCAGCCAGACAGAATCCAAACATGTAGATGGGGTGAGGGGGAGGTACACAAACTTTTAATTAACATCGGGGTCAATGTGATGCTGAAAATCCCAATGAATCATAAGCACTTTTAATTTCAAGAGGCTTCTTGGATTTTACTTTAACTGTTTGGTTCTTTCTCAGAAACAAAGAATTGTGAAAAAGAAACAAAGAAATTCCCTAAAATTCAAGATAATGTCAGTGAGCCCAAGTTTCTCGAAATCATGATGTCAAAAAAAAGTTGTGACCTGCTGATGAACCATTTACTCTCACAATAGCTTGTCTGGTACAAAAACTCAAGGTACCTGCTGATATAGCAGTAGTGATACCTAGTGCTTGCTCAAGGGGGATTTGTTGGGTTTTCCTTATTATTTAGTTGTATTGTAAGGTCTTAAAACTTACATTGTGATGTGCCTTAAGATGACTTTTGTTGTGATTTGGCGCTATATAAATAAACTTGAATTGAATTGAATAGAACTGCAACTGATTGACTGAACTGACTGAACAGTGTGCACTGTAGCACAATACTAACAATCTCGCTGCAAAGGAAGATCATAGAGACATTGTAATCATTCATAATCTAATATCGTCATATTACATTCTCTTACCTTTACCTTGAAATTCTCCAGGTATTCTCCAGGTATGCAGAAATGACTCACTAAACAGTTTGTAAACTTCTCTCCTTCGAGCACTCTTTATTCCTCCTAAACACAACTCCGTCATTGCTCATGTGAACAAAAAGCCTTCTCTAGCACTGAAGCGCTAAACTAATCTGTATCAGAGACATCTACAGAAATTAATCCTTTTGCTGATCAACAATAAGCTAAGGTCCATTCTAAAGGGATACGATTGGAGGCTGATGACAAAACCTTTTGGCAAAGACAACCCAGTGAGGGTTGAGAAACCGTGAACCCTGGACACCCAGCAGGCCCAGGTCGATGTCTGGCCCTGCTCCGATCAGCTGGCTCTCAGCCCTGAAACTGGCTCTAAATTGAATGTGAAAATGGCCGAGATTACTGCAGATTCATCTTTAGTCGGAGGAGTGATAAATGAACAGAATGAAAGAATGATGTGAGGAGAGAAGAATAATTTACAGCAGCAAGGCTGGTGCTGGGTAATTAGTCAGCAGAGGTAGTAAATAACAGAGCAACATCCTCTGGTTGAATTACTGCTACTACTACTCAAGGATAAGGGTGCTGACAGGGGCTGACGATGCAGATGAAGCTGCAGACACTCAACAGCATGTTATTTTCCATACTGAATCAGGACAGTGGCCCCACCCACATGACAACTGTTGTTACTGTAAAATATGTAGAATCACACTTTCACTGACAAATCACAGCTTTGACCTTGGAAGACCTTTGACCCTGACAAAATAATCGGTCAAGGCCCACTTACACATGCAAACGCAGCTCGTTCTTATTGTCTGCACCCATTTATTTGTCTGTTGCTGACCACCATTTCTGTGGGTAGACTCTGACTCATCACTGCATCATGAGGTTTAAAGTGTTTTCAACTGACTGTGACAGAAATGTTTCCTGGTGCAGCAGAATCAGTCACTAAAAATAGTGTTTCCTTGATAATCTGCACAGGTGACACCCAGTGTGCTCTTTCTTCTTCTGGGTGTGGCACAGAAGTAGGGAGCTGACCTTGGTCTCCATGGCTGAATACAAATACAAATGGTCTGGCCATTTGTGCAATAAAGTCTGACTGGCTGACTGATCTTAAATTTACTTAAGCTTAAGAGACGAGATGGTCAGTGAGCATCTTTGCATTGAAAGAGGAGCAATAAACTGGGGAAGGATAAAGAAGAGCTACAGTGATCTCTCCTCTCATTTCACTTCCTACATGTTTCATTACTGAGATTGCACTGCAAAGGGCAAGCTGTCTGGAGGCCTTGTAAATGATAAAATACTGACACAC
>OMLM01020952.1:74474-86707 GCA_900302695.1 Helostoma temminkii | reverse complement strand
GTCAAAGACAAAGGAAAGGTAGCCTGGATGCTTATAGATAAATAACAGAACAAGTGAGAGAGAGAAGAGCAGATTTCAGACACTAGGAAGTGCAGCCGGGTTCCCCAAGGGTGAGGAATCAACCAATGACAGAGAAGATGAGAACAAGGGAGGGGAGATAGTAAATCTGAAACTACCCCCTCCTGCTCAAATCCCTGATGGACTTAGCTAAAAGTGTCTGAGAGTCTGTTTTGTTTACTACGCTCACCGTAATAATTTAGCACATTGGCAGGCTAACAATTACAACATGTTCAGTATTATAAGTAAGTATTTAAATTTCTGACCCATTTGAACATTTTTTCTTCACATTTCTTAAGTATTAGATTTTCCTTATATATATCAGAGTATGTAAGATAATAAAATGCACAGATATTAATTTCCATTTCAGGGGTCACAGGAAAAAGAAAGTTGCTGTGAATTTCAAAATATGATCCTGAAATCTCTACCTGACTGAAAAATGCTACGACAGATTAATGGTCTACGCGCTGATCTTTATGTTCTTCTATGGTATACTTCATATTTATTATTCCCAGTGAGAAGATCCCATTGGACGGTTTCATGATGTAAAATGTTTTTGAGCGCCTCTGCATTCATCATGCTGACGGTCTGACCTGGGTCAGTATTCATGACATGATTAATTTGTCCCTGCTGATGTGAACGAACTTAACCAGAATGAAAAACCATCAGGTCTGAGTGAATAAATGGAATTAAATCCCCCGAGGGACTGAACTGCTGAAGACGATGACAATGTAAATATATTGCAGGAGACACAGTGACCTACAGGTGTCTTAACAAATGTCAATGTCTGATCAGCGCTGACATACTGTGTGCAACCATTCATACAGAAAAATAATCCATGACACTATGCTATATCACTTTTTTATGGCGGTTTAAAATAAAGCTCAACAAAAACTTCACCTGTATCTAACTTTTTGCTTCTACATTGAAGAGGTGCTGTAGCTTTTGTGCTGCTTTGACATTTATGATAGTGAATCAAATAACTTTGAGCTAAATGCACAATTAAAAATAGAAAATAAACAGCAGATTAATGAACAACAATCATTATTTGCAGGCCTACACCGGATGCCTGTTTAACAAAATGAATTAGGTTAAAGTCCTCCAGACATGCGGACAGACCATCAAATATTCATGAGAGCTAAATGTTTCTATTACTTTTGCTGTGTCTTAGAGAAGCTGAACTCCCATACAGACACTAAAACTATCTAAGATGATGCACTTTTTAATCTTCTGCCACATACACATCTGAACTAATATTTGAAAAGTTTTTACTGAAATTTATTATTAAATAATTTCTGTGAATCCTCCACGGCACTCAAATACCTCCCAGTAAAACTAAACCAGGATCTACTCTGACCTTGCTGAAATCCAATTCCTCCAGTCAGTGTTTTATGATGGGTGCGTAGATCTGTGTGTGTGTGTACATGTAGTCACAGGCTATTAAATGATGAGCTAGCTGGCAAAATTACAGGAAGCAGGAAGTGTCAAAAGGAAACAGTCTGTGTGTTCTGGTAGAGGTGTGGAGGACGATTATTACCAACTGACAGGTGCAAAGCTAATAGACTGACGAGGAACCACCCTTCTTAAACACACACACACACACACACACACACACACACACACACACACACACACACACACATACACACACACACTCTCTCTCTCTCTCTCTCTCTCTCTCTAGTATAGCTCCTCATGAATTATTGAAGCGTCTATCATCTGCGTCATGCTGAGGAGAACATCCATCTTCCTTCCTATCTGCAAAGACAGCAGAAATTCTTCTAAGTACTCAGTTTATTGCCAGATCAATAAACCAATACACTGAACGGCCCATCCTTCCAGTAAAATCAGGTCAAGTCAGGCAATAAACGTCGAGCATATGTTGAGTCTGATGGTGACAAACAAACAAACGTGAGTCTGGCAGAGCGCTCAGTGGTTGCCACTGCACTACAGGCTCAGCTTGCAGACAAAGAGAAAATACAACCTCTGGGAAAGAGATGAGGGGTGGACTCAGACACAGATGAGTGAAAGTCAAGCTGAGGAAATGGCAGAGTGTCTGGGGGAGACCCCTCTCCTCCCCCTCAGGAGACATAAATAGACAGGGATTCCTGGTCCAGAGCCAAGATTTCCATGAGGAAAATTCCCAAAACTAAGCAGGGCCAAAATTAGCTGAGTGACAGGGAGCTATGCTAAAAACAAATTCAAATTAGAATACCAACTGTGCTGCATTTACATCAATTTAAAACAAAGGAAAAGAGACAAAACAGTTTATTATTATTATTTTATTATTATTATTTAGATATTTATGTTTCCCAAGACTATTATTATGTAAAGGAAAATTAAAAACAGATGATGAGCTTGAATCATACAACTACTACTACTTAATGCTAATTTTTTCAGATCTGGTTCATCAACACAGACACATTCATCTCTTTCCCACGCACCCCTTTTGTGACTCCCATTTAATCTCCCCCTCCTCCCCCTCCACCCTCTCCATGGTAACAGTGGATGCCACAGCCATGATGTCACCATCCCACATAAAGAAAGGTGAAGCATTGCATCATCGCTTCGTGCTCGTCCCGTGGCGGCTGCTTCGACCTCTAAGGGGAAGTACGTTCCCCTGAAATGTTCCCCTTTTGTTTTAGTGTTGAAGCAGAAATTACAATAAAGAGACAAAGCAAATAGAAGAGAAACAGAAACAGAGTGATTTGCTGTGGTGCTCAATGGTTCAAGACCAGCGGCAGGATCACATCATCAGAGAGCTCCGTTAAAGACGAGCAAAACTAACCCTCGAGACACAAAACCACCACACACAGAGTTTTTATGCTTTAGTTTCTGTAGCTTGTCTCTGTCCAGGGGCTTATCCACCCATGAGGACGCAGCTAAGAAGCCGAAGATTTAATTCATTAATTTACTGTCAGCCTTTGCTAAAACTGGAACTTTTCACCACGAACATTTGATGGTTCTCCTTCTATTTTAAATTTTTAAAAAGTGTTTGTTACATTATTAGTTTTGTTTTCCACATTTACACCAGCATCAGCCCTTCACACACTCAGTCAGAGAACTCAAATGCAGCAGAGTAACTCAGGGTGTGCATTTGAATAGTGTCTTCCAAATGTGTCAGACTGTGGGAGTCAGTGTTTAGTTGAGGCTCTATTGAGCTGGTAAACAGGGCCCCAGCAGGCTGTGAGCACACGATGTGCACAGCAGCAGTTTCTTTTGTGACTGTTAAGCCGGTCAGACTGACTGACCGTCAGCACAGTCGGTCTGGGGCTTTCTCACTTGTTCCACTGAGAGGAAATGACAAAAGGTATCAACGAGTTCTGGGAACCGTGTTGTTCAGCAGGATTCAGGACAGACAGCTAAACACCGTCTCATTATCGGCTCAGTTCTACAGAACAGTCTGTTTTATCAACTCCAGGCTTGAACAAAAACAGGGAGTACATCAACACAGTGGTTCTCAACCCTGTGCTGCTTGTTGCCCAGCCATCCCTGCACTTACTGCTTCTGACTGGCTGAACACACCTGATCCAGGTAACCAGCAGTAGCAAGGACAGGGATAGTTGGAAAACAGGCAGGACAGTGTGTTTGAGGACCACGGTCGAGCACCACTGCATTAACACATCAGGTCAAACTAGTGGTTCTACATCAGGTGCCATTATGGATGTCCACTCACTGCCATAGTTTAGTGCAGCACCTGATGTAATTAAGCAATCACTTATTATTTACAGCTGTGCAGTCTGCAAGTTAAATATATCTGCTGTGAAATGGTTTATTCTGTTGCTGCTGTTTAATTGGATCAGAACAAAACAAAAGAGTAGTTGTGTTCACACTGGCCTTTTCCAAACCAGCCTAGAGCTGTGAGCACACAGGTATATGGACTCACATGTAACTAACATCATCCTCCATCATCGACACTACATGCAGCTACTTGCATAAAACAACATCTGGAGGCTGACAGCAGGTGATACTGCACTTTACTGCACCTGATGTCAGACTTTCTGTATAATAAAAACAGAAATTAGACAAAAAGGGTCAGTTTGTGACTCATAGGTTTGTATTTGATACATTTCACTGCTGAAGGACTTAAACAAGAACACAAGCAGCACAAACCCAGGTTTAAACTCATTTCCTTTTGTCTTGGGGCTGACCTGCATGTGGGTTACCAAGGTTACCTGAGCTTGAATAAATACCGGCAGTGTCTTAACCCTCCTTGAGCAACAGCTGGATTGTAGAAGGAGAGTGACGACACCTCCACTGACTCTATTAGAACCTCAAATACTTCTAAACCCTGGGAACTAGAGTCAGCGGTAGATAACAATATAATTAATTGAAATCAGCTAGGATTACATCATCTGTAATATTTTTGACTTGGCAACAACAACTGCAGATATTGACATATTAGTATTACAGCATTTTAGCTCATTACCATCCTGCAAATTAACAGATTAATGCATTAAGGTAGTTAACTAGTGCTAGCTAACTGTTTTCATGAACACTTGCCAGAAAAATGTCCATAATTTTTTTATTCTGACCTGCTTCTGTTGTAAAATGGATGTTTTTGCAACTCCTCTAAATCGCCCTCTTGTAACTCAGTGAGGCTATGTGATTCACATGACCTGTTGCCGTTTTTTGACCCCCCATTGTTGCAACTCTTCTCTCTCTAGGGCTCTGGATTTTACAGCAGTTTCATGTGAGAATCAACTATCACACAGTCATGTGGTTGGACTACTTTGGTGTCACATGCATTAACAAACCACACCACAGTCTTTTTTCATCCAGGCACCAGCTAAGTTATTTAATTCACAGCAGTGTGACTGACAGCTTTAACACCAACCATAAAAACAGGGAACTGATCCTAATGGACAAACACATCAGTCTGTTTAAAGTAAGTCAACACTAAGCAAAATTAGTTAATAATTATAATTTATTTTGTGCAACTTGAAGAAGATGACACCATCTTCATTATTTTAAGATTAGATTTATTCAGTTTAGTTATTCTAATAAGCACCAAAGCTGAAGCCTGGCACAGACTGTATTTTCTGTATTAAGGATCAAGGTCAAATAAGTGACAGGATTCACTAAATAGAAAGAAAAGCTAATCTCCCTTTCTTTAATCACGTTCAGGGTTTAAGTCTGAACTTTATCTGTCCCGACACGACAAAATTGAATTTTCAGAGTATGATTAAAATATTATGGTGAAAGCCAAAGGTTATAGCTCGGGAACAGGTGACTAATGAAAAAGCACCAACACACATAGTGTCATGGATGACTCCTTTCTCTGCTCTGCAAATATTATCAGCAGGTACGGACCGTGGGATGTTTGGATGAGGAGGACCAGGGGTGATTTATGCAAGTACAGAGTAAAACGAGTATTAATATTATTTTGAAACCAGCATCAAAATCTATATCATCAATATCTAACAACCATAAGAAAGGGAACATTTTTAAAACAGCAGCTTCAACACTGGTAGAAATTAATTATTTAAATTTACTCTTAACTAAGTGATACAAGAACAAATTAAGATAAATATCTTACTGAAATACCAAGTTAACACTGTGCCAACTGCTTTAAGATGAAAAAATGTGGGTAAGTTAAAAATTAATATATTATGTGAAAGCTTTTTATACTGCACATCCTTTTTGATTATTATAAGTTATACAATAATCACATACTAACTCTAGCATCACAGACATTTACAAACAACCAATTAACTATTAACAATTGACCCTTTTAAAGTCAGACTTGATTCAGACTCACTTATCCAAGACTTGGACACCTGTCATAGACTTGACTGCAGCTCTGAGTTAAACAGTCCATAATAAATTAAAGAGTGAATTAAAAGACAATACCGTTATGCTAGAGGTGTTTTTTTACAACCTGGCAACCCAAATGTTGCCTTTTCTGATCTATGAAGAGTCAGTAAATGTTTCATTAATTACAGCTACTGGTGTCATGTTTAAATCGTGTGTTTGCGTGGACACATTTCCTGTCTAAGTACAAATTTACACAAGCAACAATAAACAGACATCAGCTATGAACAATCACTATGTTATTTCTGGATTCAAACTACAAGTCTGATGTGATGAACAAATGAGTTTTCCTCTCTGACAGCCTGACAGCTGGATCATGTTCTTATCTGCTTTGCCACACACACATTTCTGCCTGAGATGTATTTTATTTTTAACCAAACTGTGGTGAAAGCTCGTCAGTCTGTATTTTAACTCACAACAACACACATACATGTGGTTAATGTTGATATAAGAAAACACATGCTGACTCATTTTATCGGACGATACCCGTCAACACAGAAGGTGTTGCATGAAGGACAACAGGGTTTCGTTCATTGTCTTGAAAAGAAGAACTAAACGTGTGACAGACACAGTGGATGATGTGTGTTGTATATTTAGGGAAGTGACATAACTTAAAGAGAAATGAGCAAATCAGTTATACCAAATTTTAATAACTACATCCCTCTGACAAGTTCTGTTTATTCTGTGCATTTTAACACTGAACGATGGAGCTGTTGTTCGCTATGTTTACTTCACTTTAAAAGCTTCTTTGTGAAAAACAATTAGTGGAACCACCTGACTGAACATCCACAATAGATCATCAGTGTTTCCTTTAGGGCTGAGATGCTGTAGGTAAACTTTTTCACACCAAAGAAAACATCACTGTGACTGTTTTCTTTATGTGACAGTAAACTGAAAGTGTATTAATGTGGATGTTAGTTAGCAGCATAATACAACAGCTGGAAAAGGCCAGAAGAAATGTGACAGGAGGTCAGAGAGCCACAGGCCAAAACCATGGACATCCCAACAACTTGAGGAAGAGAAAACAAAAATCCAACTTACATTAACCACTTCATCAAACTGAGTACCAGGAAAAACACACATGAAATAAAAATCAAAAAATAATCATAACAAACCGATCAAACTAAAAGCCAGATCAAATTATTAAGTTTAAGTTTTACAGTAGAACGAGGATTAGTCACTTAATATAAAGTTGAATAAACACGCGCACATATTACTACATTATAGTAAATAAAATACTTATTGTTTTTTGGACCATTACTGGGATAAAACAACAATCTTTTAACAAACTGGACTGAAATAGGAAGATCAGATTCTCTTCTTCTGGACCATGTTTCTGGTCAAAAATGTAAAAAAAAAAAAGTGACAAACTTTATCTTCTAAGTAAAGTTTACATCTATAACATACAGTAGAGTCACCGGTTCACTTACTGCCTGTGTTGCAGTCTATTTTCGCGGAGTTGGTTCTTTGCTGACATGGCGCCCGTGGGAGCGAGGGTCTTGTTTTGACAGCCAGAAGACAGACTTGTGTCAGCAGCTCTGATGTTCAGCAGCTCGAGCAGCTTCACAACCATCAATGACACGCACTCTCTCTGTTCTCTGTCTCACCCTTCCTCTGCTTCCTCTCTCAGTGCAGCTGCACAGAGGGGTCACGCTTCTTTATCAACTACTTCCTGTCGTCTGCCTGTCCTCTGGGAGCAGACGTGACCCTGTTACATCACACGACAGCCACACCCACCTCGTGGTAGTTTATTCCTTCTATTTACACACACAAAGACACTGCTCAGAGCCAGCTTCATAATATGAACCTGCTGAACTTCCAGCATCTGTTAAACCCTTCCAGCTCCTCACTTAGCTGATTCACCAAACCACCATGTGAGCCTGGAGGTTCTCTGTTTCCTATAGGATGGGAGAGGTTCAACAGCATCATCACCAAGAGCTAGTTTTCAATTGTGATGAAAGAAAAGCTGAAGTTTGCTGATGTGGGTGTGACAGCTGAGGATTCTGTTCCAGTCTGGGTCAGTGCTGTGTCAGATAAAGCAGATAAGCCTGTTTCTATACTACAGCTTCACATGATGATGCCATAAGATGCATGAGGATGTCAATTTACTGTGCGTCATAGCAAGACGTAATATTTATCTTGACCTAGTCCTGAAGTTGCTGTGTCTAAACCTAACACAACTATCTTTGTGCATAAAGTCAGTCAAACTCTGATGTTTCCACCCTGATACCAATTATTTTGACAAGAGATCCAACAGGCAACCACCACCCTTCCAATGGCGTCAAGGTCTGACACACCCAGCCAAACAGTGACTCTAAAGGATACCTTTAGTATCAGTGTTGCGACACTAAGTGGAAAGTGTCATTATGTTACACCAAAGTGAAATCTGAAAGGATTTTTGTGGAGGATCTTTCTGGAGGACAGTATATAAGGAGGACTTTCTGGAAATTGGATTAGAACTATGTTTGGGGACTATGCTTTGTGGACTTTGAATGATCCATTGGGCTCCAGGGTCCTGTACAGGTGTGGTTTCCTCTGTTACTCACCAGTGTGTATTCTCCTCTGGTGTTCTCCCAGTCCCTTCAATGATCTCCTCAGTGCCACACCACATGGTGGACACCAGACCTGGGCCCTACCATATTGTGGCCAACACTGCCTCGAGGTCAGCATCTTGTTTTGACCCAGCTCACACACTCTTAGAGACCATCTGCACGGCCTTGACCTCGTCATGTTTCTAGTGGACCCCACCAGCCAACCCTCCTCTGTTCTCAGTAAACTGCATCCTGGTTTCAGTGTCTTTCCTGGGCCCAGTCTGCTCTAAACATCACACACTCACAACGTTTGTGTGAGGTTAGAAACACTGAACTAAAGAATTCATAGCTAAAGTGGCTACAACAGGAAAATCATGTGGCAGACGCTCTTAACCAAAGCGACTTACAAGTGAGGGCCACCTCAGCATGTAGCCAGGAGGTGCCGGCAATCGAACCACGCTGGGGGTTGGCAGCTCTACCAGCTGAACTACATACTGACTACACAAATGTATTACTAGTAATATCTAATTATCGTATTATAGGAAATATCAGTCACAGGGGAGATTTTCTCATGTTTGATGCTTAAGATTATAATTTAGTAGGATTTTCAATGCAGGATGAATTATAAAGCAGTATTTCTATAATAATATACTGTATTGGTATTTTTACTCACTCTGAGTACCTTTTCCACCACTGAGGGTATTTTGCTATTTACAGTGAATTACATGACAGTTTATGAGTCACAGTTACACAGTTACATAAAACTAATAACTAGCTCTGCAACTGATTGTTTTCATACTGGGCTGATTATTATTGTTTAACAACTTCATTCAGATCTGGCATTATAATTTATTATTTTTCTGTGAACTGATTAACTGACATTCTTTCATCTCTACTGAACAAACCCATATTTGTTTCTCAAGACTCCTTTGTTGTGATTATTTATAAAACTGCACTAATTAGCATGCATAATAGCTTGTTTTCCTTAGGGAACCTTTCAATCTCACCTAACATTAATTAATCAGCAATGATGCAGTGTCAGCGTTACATGTTGAGATGTATTTTCTACCTCAGCTTAAACACAAATCATCTTCATCTTCCTCCATCGTACCGAGCAGCTTCTGTTTCCAGGCAGAGTTCATGTGCTGAGTCACTGCAGTCCTTCATGGTGTCTGTTATTAGGTGAAACCTCAATGTCAGACAGGAGGTAACATTTGGTGCAGATTTAGTAAATTATACAAATCTGCATTGCGATTGTTTTTCATCTTTCTGTTGCTTCTAACTTTTTTAGACTTAAGATACTTAAATAAATTATCAGATGTGGTTTTTCTCATGACAGTGGCACTAATGGTCCTGCAGACGTGAGTCAGGATGTAGCGGAACAGATGGAGACAGAAACTTGTCCGACAGCACAGGAAGGCAGTCGGGGAGCTACAGGGTGTGTGTCAGCTTGTCCTTGAGAAAGGGCAGTGTTGTCTATACTACTGTCACATAGTTTTATAACAGCTCTGGGTATGTCTACATGAAATGGGCATAGACAGATATTAATGCATCAGGAACATTGAAAATAGTGATCTACATATCATTAAAAAATACCTTTTTTCATTCTGAACACAAAAAAGCTTAAGAGCAAAGAAAGCACAAGTCTTTATTCCTTCGAGATGAGTGTTGGGGCACAGACTATCAAGCAGAAATAGTTTTACTGAGAGCAGGACAGTGCTGCACTGCAGTGAGACTGCAGCATAGGATGAGTTTTTAGAACAGGAGTAAAATATGTACTGAAAAGATGATTTACAGATTCGCCTGCTTTTGTGAAATCTCTTTTATTACAGAAAAGAGAATGATTTTGAATAACTGTAAGATGGAGATTCAGATGACTCTGAAATAATGACCAATGATGCGAGAACAAATACATGAAATGCCACTAAAAGGATCAATCAGAATGCTAATAAACATAAACACTAGAAATCCTCTTACTCCTCATTTCCAGGAGGCAGGAAGAGCTTCTTCTCGTAAAGAAGCTACACACTTTCTTACTACAGAGCTGTGTGTATTTTTCAAATGTTGAGCTGCTTTAACCTAATCCCATCAAATCCACAGCAATAAAAGTCACACAGGAGCTCCTTGATGAGAACACTTCCAGGCACCAGTGAAAGCAAAGGAAAACAGCGAGTCTTTGTTTTTTTTTTTTAGTCAGATGAAATAATGGATTTTTAAAAATGTAATGTAATGATTTTTTTTAAATCATTGAATTTCCATAAACATTAATGGGCTTTATCAAGTCACAGCTTGGTGTTAAGCAGACAGGCTTAAGGCTGCAATCACACATGCCATGACCGCTACAGAAAGCATCACGGTACAGACACGATATTCAGATATCACAGTGTTTAGCTTATCTCTGTGTGACGACAGAGAAGCTCCCTGATCTGTGTGATGGATCAATTTTCAGGATTTTTGTGAAATATTGTTGTTTGTGTTGTTATCCATAATCACAAAACAATTCCTCTTAGCAGGATTGGATGTGGTGCACACCTTGACGCTTTAAGTTGACTCACATTTAAAAACAGACAGACATGAAAACCACTGAGTTTTCTGAAGGGGAAACTTGAAATTAAGGGTGAAAGTTAGGTTATAATCGCTTAATGCACATTAAAGTCTTTCTGACTTTACCACAATGCAATGTGATTAAAACTTGTAGATTTGATGGAATAATCCCAGGAATGTTTGTTTCTGTGTAGAGGAACAACGTTAAAGATGTTAATAACTGGATCCAAGTTGACTTCTGAACTTTTTCTGCAGCTCTATGTTTCCTGTCATTGCACAAAGTCTACAATATCTCTAAGGCTACACAACAAAAGTCTAAAACCACTTTACAAAAAAGGTTTTGTTGAATGATGAGTGGAGTCATAAAGTGATGCATCAGATCAATAAAAAACAAGTTGGTGATTTAGTATTCATTCTTGTCAGTTATGTTATGTACGCGTTCCCGATGAAGAGAGCACAGTGTCTGTGTTGTTTTGCAGTAGAGCACTGGGACAAACACAAGTCAGAAAAGAGCGGATGAAAACAGTTCTCAGAGAGAACACGGCTGTATTTTCCCATGAAACCTACAGTGCAGAGAGCTGCTGCTATTTTCTGATGAGCTGTTTTTTTTCTCCACCCATGGGACTCTGCAGTCTCCAAATAACACCAACTAACACTTTGAGTCTGCATTTCCGCCTCTTCTCCGCTCATCTGGACCCTGCAGTCGGGACATTTTTTATTTGGATTTAAGCACCATTTCCTAATCCCACTAGTCAATTTTCCATGAAAGTTCTGTTGGACAAGCTGAGCAATCATAAATTCTCCTTTTCCATGACAATCCTGCTCTCCCTGAGGTTTTGGATCAGGGTCAGAAATAGAAAAGATTCTCTCCAATTTCTCTCTCCCTCATTATAATGGTTTCTCCTTTTTACTTATCTCTCAACTCTCGACTTAGTTACTCACACGGCTTTACTCCTATTAATTCAGCAGTTCTGGTGTGTGATGTGTCACTACAGTGGAAGCTGGCACAGACCTCAGGTCTGAATCAGCTGCACAGGCATCCAAGTTATGGAGAAATGCAAGGTAGTAATCTATTTTTACTTTAAGCTAAAGTGCATTTAAATGCAAACAAGCGAAAGATGTGAAATTAGTTCACACGCATAAACACACTCCACAGAGAGAACTGCAAAAAAAGAAAACACCCCACTGAGAACTGCAGTGATCCTTTAGCCACACTGAGACAATCATGCACACACACACACACCACACACGCACACACACACACACACACACACACACACACACACA
>OMLM01020952.1:63913-74454 GCA_900302695.1 Helostoma temminkii | reverse complement strand
ACACAGTCATGCACACACACACACACACCACACACGCACACACACGCACACACACACACACACATTCTCCACTAAGCCACAGTGGACTCTGCCCTCAGATACTTTGCTCAGATACTCTCAGATTTCCATTCAGACATTCAGCTGGGGGGAAATCATTAATGACACTGAGCGCTGAGTTTTCCACACAGAGCCGCTCACAATATCAGAGTGAGTGATGAGGATGATGCAACTGGACAATCACCACCTCAAAGAAGCGTGGAGGAAGATACTGAACATCAGCTTGTCAAAATAAAACGTGACACAAAACAATAATTGTTTTAAGTAAATCCAGCTCTTTTGTAACATCTAGTGGCTGATGACAGCAATAGCTCCTTTCATTTTCTCAAATTGTATTAATACATAATAATAATAATAATAATAATAATACTAATAATAATAATGTATTTATAAACTGGGAAAATCATCTCTGCTTCCATCATCACAACAACCTGAACATCCAACTGTCAGGTGAGTTGATAAATAAGAAGAATATGTAGAATAAAATAGATAAATATCTGCTGCACTAATGTTGATCTTGTCTTTGCTGCCCTGTGTGAAGCAACAGTAACAGGGCTTTGTAAATAAAGACAGTTATTATGTTGTTATTATTATTATTAGAGTGCAGACCAGACGCTGAGTGGGGAACAACCTGCTACCTGTTTCAGTAAACTCCTCGACAAGCAGCTGTTTATCTGCTGCTTGTCAGAACTGAGGATAACTCGATGAAGGATGTGAGAGACAGAGAGGAGACAAAGAGGTGGAGATATTACATAAGATCTTCAGTAACAAGCCCTGCAGCAACATTAGCAACTGTGTCCTATTAATAATATATAGAACAGCCCTGTAACTGCCCCACTTTCAAAGTAAATAACTTCTAACTATTAACTACAGACGTACAAAGCATCAACCCTGCCCAAGGTTTTGCTGCAATGTCATGATTTTAATCAAATCTCTCTTAAAAGCAGCATTTGTTCGTACCAAATATTATCTAATAAAATTATATATATAAAGGTCTTACATGATGAGACATTGGCATAAGTCTCCAAGTGCATTTTGCTCCAGTGAAAGGACCAATGACCATAAGTATATCTAAACCACCTGTGAATATTTACATGCTCAAATGCATCATGTTAAAACCGTCAAACTTTGTCTGGTGAAACTGTTTTGTTGCTAAATGTTGAGGAAGCTTCTGTGTTTGTCAGACCAGATCTGTTCACCAGACAAGATCTGTGTTGTGATTCTTACTGAAATTCAAAACGTGGATAGATTTCTTTCACACTGTGCAGTCTCACTGCCCACACGCGACGTGGTGCAGCACAATTTAACAAAATCTAGCTGAGAAGAAACAGAAGACATTCTGTTGCACAGTCTCCATATCCACACTCAAACAGCGAATCAGCTTCCCAGTCATACTTATCTAGACTCTATAATTCATTTGTACTGGGTCGGATATTTACCTGTACTCAGTCTCATACCTCCTGTGGAGAGTCACTCCCCTCAGTCTGAAACACAAACCTGTCTATTCTTCTCCTCAAACAAAACCTTTGGAAAGTAAAACCAAACACAGTGCCTGCTGTGGAAATGTTAATCACGGTGGCAGCGACTCAGCAGAAGCTTCCTTTGCTGTAACTACAGCTCCTTCTGATTTGCACAGAATCAGCCGTCTACCACTTTAAGTGTGAAACCTGACTGCACAGCGTTTTATTCACCCAGTACTTTTAAAAACACACTGCACACAGGGGTTGTTTTGCTCGATTGGCACAAAAATCAGAATGGAGCAGCATGAGACATTTCAGAAGTGATGGACCGATGAGTGAGTGTAATGATGCAAGTATTGTGACCAGCTGTCTAATATGCATAAGCATTGCAAGGTTTGAGCAGGAACTTCAGTTCCTGGGAAAGAAGGACTAGTCAAGACCTGTTCCACTGTTTGTTTGTGTTTCTGCTTCTTGAAGTGAAATGAATCACAGGAGTTGGGTAATGCCTCATGTTTACAAATTGTACTGAATCAGTCTGAATAATGATGAAGATGATGATGTGTTCAGTGGTTTAACCTGAACTTGTTTGGAAATCATGCAACACAGAAGCCCGAAATTATCAGTCCACAACTAAACTGAATAAAGCAATTAAGACAAAAGTCATAATTTAATAAAATGCTCTAATACAGATTTTAGATTTGTGTCAAAACAATTATTATAGGACTGAAGAAATGACACAGGGATTTTTCAAATTCAGAGTACACTGTATATTCATGTTTCCAGTCCAGCAAAAGGTCAGATGAAAGAAGTATCAGTATGTTTTTGATGCACCTTCACTCTCAGAAGTGAACTCACATGAATGTATATGCAGGTACAAACATGCCTGACACCAAGCAGAAGGAAAGCAGGACTGGATACATTTCCAGGTCCACTAACAAAACAGGAATCATTCTGGCACGTAGCTTAAATGAAAACCAACGGCAACTTTTCCACAAAGACATTCATCATACTGTCAATTGATTATCAATATAGTTTCTAATGAAATCTCCCCTTACTGAACACTGTATTGTTTGTTCGACCATTTTATGCCTTATATGGAAGGTAGTGCAGCAACATAACCCAACAAGAGGTGGGAGAGCGAAGGTGAGTGTGAAAGTGCAGCTCCTCTCAGCTTCACACATATTAATATCAAGGTATTTTTTCATTTTTGAACAGTACCTGAAGCAGGCGGTGTGCCAGTCGTTGTTGAGAGCCTGGAGGTACTGCTCATCGTAGATCCTCTGTTTGCATCCCGCACAAACGGGCAAACTTCCCCCAGCTGTAACAAAAATAACACAAGATGTCAAACATTATACTGTACAATATGTACATAGTGACTCATGTCCACGTTTTATGGTTCATTAAACATTAAATCAAAACCAGGTTTTTCCTTTTAGGGAGACAAACTAATCACTGTGTGTTTCCAGGTGTTACAGCTGTCCTTATCTCACCTGTCCTTATCTCAGTGCCAGGATAAGGTGCTGGTTAATAATCCACACAACCCACAATGTTTCTAAAATCCTTCATCACACACCAGCAAAACTACATGAAAATAAAAAAGAGTTTCTTCCTGTATGTTTGTGTCCACAGATGGCCAACAGGCAATTTTAATGAGTTTTACTCAGCAGGGGTGTAACATTGATGTGTGGCACCAAACAATTTAATGCAAACACTTCGTGCTTGATATCAAATAATATTTTTTGAAATTAGAGAAGCGTTTTGCATCCGATTTTAGATGTTTTTCACCATTTAATGAGAACATTTTCACACAGCTTAACTTTCTTTTAATGAAGTTTGGTCAGGATCATTTATAAATCAAGTTAAAAGAAATTCACTCGTTATTTCAGTGGAAACCATTTTAGGCAGGTAGAACTATCTGCTCATAATGAGGTGTAACAGTTTTATTCTACCTGCTGCATTGATGAGACACTGTATTACGTGTTTCATATACCATGTGATGCGTATAGTGCTACAGGGCTACGATTCAGTATATTGTGATATTATTGTGTGTGATTATGTGGAAGGTAATGCTCTAATTTTTTGTAAGTTTTGTTAATAATCTTACGCTGGAGAGAAAGAGTCACAAAACAATATCACAATACTGAAGCGCATCAGTTGAGGTAAACTCCAAGCCACAGCGGACCAAGCAGAAGCTCTGTTCAAAAGTTAACATGTCAGTATCAAGAATGATAATACTGTTGTGAGACCCTCCAGAAAAAGACACTGCTGGGATCTGAAGTAACCTGATCCAAAGTCAATGGCCCTGCTTACAATAGGTTTGAAATGAGTCTTGGACGAATGGATCACAAGTGGACAACTGAGACACACCATCGTCCACACCTGTCCATATACTGTACATGCGTCCAGCAAACCACTTACGTTCAGAATTAGTTCTTCTGTCACCACACACAGACCAGCTGCACCTAGCCTGTATCGCCCTGGTCTGTCTTTGTGATTGTTTACACTTCTGTGTATCCAGTGCATTTTAAAAAGTGCAGAAAAAGTGGACTAAAACTGACCATGATAAACCACCACATCTGGAAATCCACACCTGGAAACACAGGTAACAATTACGATAAAAGACACTTAAAAAAACTAGTTTTCAACAGTCTGATTAGACTTGTTTTAGTCAGTAAACCACCATCAGCTGCAGACCACAAATCCCTCCTCCCATTCTCTAATGAGGAAAATGTTAATTATGATTAGAGTTACAGGAAAAAGCAATTTGGCAGAGATGGGACAGTTTATTGTGTAATGGATTAAAGAGACAGCAGCAGTGAGTACCAATCCGAAGGACGAGGTGGCGGCTGAAGCAAATAGCAAACCCAACATTACAGTAGACGTTATTATTGGTGCTGCAGTTCATTTGCCTAAGATCACATCAGACGCACTTTCACATGCTGAGCAGGAAGTGGTGAGCCATCAATACACTGAGATGCAAAGTAGCATCACTGGTGATGCTGTTTGTTTGCAAATGATCACACTGGCAAACAGAGAGCGTCTGATATTAGCAGGGATATAATCTAGAAGAGGAAAGCAGCTACAGAGGAGCACTGCCCTACAGATCACAGACTCTTTCATTAGTTTCATCATCACTAAATACTTTCACTTCTGAACGTGTGAGATCCTGAAGCTGAAGTCAAATATATCATCAGGACTGTCAATAAAAAGCCTCTGGCACAAAAGAGTGACAGTTAATCCACAATGTCAACATTTCAACAGATGTCTGTACCTGTACAAGTACACACCTCACTATCTGGATACTGGTGCCAGTGATAATCTGATCTGATCTGATCTGATCTGATATCACAATACTTCCATTATTCATCCCTCAGCTTGGAAAACATGTTGGTAGAGGGTTTGTGTGGTCGGCTCATTTGTGTAAAGCCTGAGCGAGCAGCTCTGCTGTAGCTGTAGCTGTATTGATCCTACTGACTAAGAGGTCTAGTGTGTCTTAATGTCTCTCGTCTCCTCTCCTTTCACCTTAGCTCTTTATTAATTCAAAATTTTCACCTCGTCTCTTCATTATAGAGCCGTTCTCTCCTCGACAATCGTGTCCTCTTGACCCCTGCTTTAGCAGAGGGCTCAGATAAGACACGTCAGCAAAGACAAACACACATTCTTACACACAATATATAATCTGTAGGTACAGGAGCAAGTACCCCACCCCTCACCACTCCTGTCTTTGTTTGCTCCAGATAATCTAAACTCAGTAAGTGAAGTGAGTCGTCACATAAAAGGACTATTGTTAAGTTCAGTGAACCTAACTGACACAGTGTGGAACATCTAATGAACTTTAAATGTACATCACATCACATCTGGATCAGAAGTGAACCTAAATCACATTTAAATAATTTCTTCATTAACTGTTTAAGGATTAAAACCTGCTGCGGTTTAAATGGTCATAATCATGGTTTAAAGGATTAATTAGCAACAACCAGATGCAGAAGAAAAAAAAAAAGCTCCTAGTATGTTGATCATGGAGTTAAAGTTTGCAGGCCCTGTATGTCAGGCAGCAACTTCTGCGATGCACTAATCACCGCACTGTTATTCTGTAATAACCAGTTCATAAGCAGAATATGAATTTTAGAAGCTCGCTTGCAGAGAGTGCACGGCCTGAGGGCGAGCACTGCATCCAAACATGATGGGTGCATTAGAGAAAACATGGCTTCAGTTGCAGAACAATATGCACATGAAGCCTGACGCTCCCTGTGGACACACCGATGCTACACCTTCATCTGTTCCTGACCGACAATGAACGACGCCCACAGCGGGACAAAATAAGGCAAATCGTTGTTTACGGACAGTTTCTACGGAGCATCCTCTGTGTTTTGAGCAGCAGAGGATGCGCCTCTGTCTCCGCATCTCCCGCCCCGTCCCCGCATGCAGCCAGCGGTTCTCAACACCCCGCAGCTCCTGACCTTCCTCCTCTCCCATGCGTTCGTCCTTCCAGGTGCAACAAAGCAGCATCAACCTCATTCACTCTCTGACACAGCTCCGGGAGAGAGCCAGCCGTCCCTGGTCGAGAGATAACCGGTGTCCGACCACCACCGCAGCCAAACCGGCGGTCGCGTTGCTGTGCGTCGGTCGCTCTCTGCGGCGGCCCACACAGCTTCCTGCTGCCTGCACGTTTCTGCGGCGCTTCATTCAAGAGAGGTGTTGACCAATGAAGATGTGGGGCCGACGAGCGGAGAGAGGGGCCGGCCAACCAGCGACACTCCCTGGGTAATAAATGCATGTTCAGAGGGAGGGGCCGGGGAGCAGGGTGCAGAGCAGTAGGTACCACTGTGGGTGTAGAAACCACAGTTACTTCACAGCCGCGTTTGTTTTACGGCTGCTTTCCTAACACAACTAGAAGAATATTTATTTGGCGTGTTTGAAGGTCGCTGGCCCATCCAACCTGCCAAGTGTTCTGTTGTTGCTATTGTTTTGTGACCTGTTGTTCTTTTCTTTCTTTTCTCTCACCCCAACCGGTCGAGGCAGATGGCCGCCCACCCTGAGCCTGGTTCTGCTGGAGGTTTCTTCCTTTCTTAAAAATTTGTTTTTTCTCTCCACTATTTTCTAGTGTTGGGTTTTCTGTGATATTTAGTTGTATCGTTAGGTCTTAAACTCTACATTGTAAAGTGCCGTGAGATGACTTTAGTTGTAAATTGGCGCTATATAAATGAACTTGAATTGAAACAGTGTAGCGATGTTTACCTTTGCTTGTGAAATATGGCTGAAACTGAAGCGGTCAGATGAATTCAGCTGACTCAGGGTTGACACAGTAAGTAGCTCTGTGTGTTTAAGTCTCATGAAGGAGTGGAAGTCCATACAGACTAAGTGTTGAAGTGCAAATCAGTGCCACTGACAGAGCAGAGAAAATAGTGCAACAGGAAGGCTCACATTTCAATAGTTTGTGATGAGATTAAAATAAATATATATTATAATAAATAAATACATCTGTACAATATTTTATTTTTATTTTTATTTTTTGTTAATTTATTTTTATTATTTGCACTGAAAATTATTTCCATAATAATGCTGTGGTGTTTCTGAAGTGGGACATCTGCTGATGGAACAGTATAAGCTACTTCTACAGGATGTAGATCATGGGTCAGTGACTGTCCCAGGAGATCTGCAGTGCACAGCAGCATCAGTTCATTATTTCCAGCTGGCACAACAAGAAGTCACCGTGCAGAGACACTGGCAAAATGTGCTTAATTTGGGGCTTGTTTTCATTACAGGGAAGAACTCTGCCAATTCATACACATATTTAGTTTTCAAATGCTCTAAATCTGATGGTGCCTGATTACTTTTGGCCATTGAGAAACACGGAGCAGAACTGAGATGGCTCAAAGGCTGGACTCAAACCCAGAATGTGATCGTTTATCGTTTTGTGGTATGTGGCTTACAGCACTGATCCACCAGAGCATCCTGGGCCAGGTGGTTTTAATCAGTGCTCTCAGGACAAGCTGCTTGTAATGCAGACAGAGAAGTAATGAATAGGAAGACACACTTGGTTTAAACAGATTTTATTTTGTTACTTATTGAAGCAAATAAAATGCTGGGATATCCAGGAACAAGTCACATGTGTGTCGTGGAAGTAAAAAGTGCAAAACCACACTGTTCCTCCTTATAACAGTTTTAAATAAAGATGAAGAGTATCCCACGGCACATAAGACAAGGTCTGACCCAGCGAGGCTCAAAGATAGTTCTTACACAGGGCCGATCGAAAGAACTGAAGCCAGTTAACATCAAATTAGTATAAAATACAGTACACAATTACAGGAGAACGTGGGGTCACGTGGCAACAGCGCTCATGAACCTTTGGTCAGTAAAGCCTTTTTAAAAGCAGCTCAAGTAAATGAAGAACAATGGGAGCTTATGCCTCACATAAACACTTACTGTAGGTTTATGATGTATTACAATTCTTAACAGTGAATAAATGCAAGAGCAAAAGGCTTGTTCTTGTTTTATGTTCACATATTCCTGATAACAATAAAGCTATGAGTCAAAGTATGGTGCAAAAAAAACTTGAATAACGTAATGACAAGTTACATAAAAGTAAATAAGTGCTGCAATGAGACTAAACATTTGAAGCAGACTAAAGCGCTCTATCCCAGACAGTGACACACAGTTAAACATTCATACATACATAATGCACATGCCAGAGTAGTATCTGATTGATTTTTTTATCTACTTGGAACTAAAAGGCAACACTGCTTCTCATTGTTGTTAAACATCCTGTAATGAATCAGATGCTTTTTGATTGTCTTCAGCATAATGTTCCTCAGAGCAAACACTGCTCTTCATACATCACAAGTTCGGCAACGATAAAATTGCTGAGGAAACGGAACCGCATGGCAACTAGAAACAGCAAAGTTACTGAGAGCAGATGGGTTGGCTGGAGCCCCGATTCCCGCTGCTTTATACCCAGCAGGCCTAAAAATAGCAGCAGAAGAGATGGGGAGCCAGAAACGATGCTGGGATTGGCCAGATTTCATTGGGTTTTTGGAGGAGTGTCGGCCAACCCAGCCCCTCTGACAAGACAGAGCGGCGACAGTGAGGCGTGACACTGTGGGCTGTAACACTGAGGACAGTTCACCTCACTTTAGGATTAAAAGCAAAATCAAATCATGTCTAGGTCACATTCATAGGACAGCCTTTCACACAACAGTACAACCATATGCCCAAACAACACACACACACACACACACACTGTGAGTTTTAAGAAGGGTGATGCAGTACGGTGAGATAAAGCTGGCACCATCAGTAACATAGGTCACATCAGAACGTGTACAAAATTCTGGGTCGGTGGGTTTATATAAAAACAGACCTTTAAGTCAAGTAAATAAAACATCTTTACATGTTTTCTAATGGGGGTTTGTTTGAATATTAAATGTACATTCTAGATCATGCAGTAGCACCATGGTTTCTCGAGGTCACACTGGATCTCCAGAGATCCTCCAGAGATCCTCTACTTCCTCCTCCCACAGTATTTGCCCTGGCATCCTGTGAGTCCACCTGCAGCAAAGGGAGTTCATCAGAGTAATTCACACCTGCTAAATACTGTTTGGCAGCATCAGGACTGTGGCACTTCTACACAAGAATCACTTGAACTTCTAAGTCATTAATTATCACTTGAAGTATTGTACCTCTGTAGACTCCTCCTGCACCACCAAGGAAGCCCTGCAATGGACCGTACTTTGCTGCTTTGGCTGCAAAACAACAAAAGACATCAACAATACGAACAGTTCACTTTCACCAAAAATGCTCTTGTGTTGTATGATCATTTCAAGTTTTGTGGAGCCTTCCCTAACCCAGCTGGGTGAATGTGTTCAAACAGAATTAAGACAGCACCTACTGATGCTAAATATCACTGCACCAAACAAGGTACTGTGAATTACATGACAGATTTATTGATGGCGGTGGCAGGTACAGGACAAATCACACAGTGTCAGCGATGCTACACTATTAATGAGGTCAGTCATGTATAAAAAAACATATGCAACACGTCTGATCATGACAGCTGATACAACAAGATGTTTATTCTGAGGCGTAATGACATAACACCTGTAGGTCAGAATGACTGATGACCTTTAAATATTAATAACATTAAAATAAAAATATGGACATTACCCCTACAGGGCTGTGGACCAGTTTTACTGGACCACTCATACATTCTGGTTTTGTTTAGCTGTCTAGACTTAGTTATGGGTGGCTTAGTTACTGGACCTGAAATTAAGTTTTTATTTAAATTCCTTGTTACTATTCTAAGAAAGGCCTCAGTAAGAGTGATACTCATCTTCATATCTTTTTAAGATTTCTATGGCTTCGGGTAAAAAAAACATTACAAAATGTTCCAGTGGACTGCTCACCATGGTCCTTTTTCCAATTTAATCAATTCTATTCACTTAACTATTACTCCACAACATCAAAAGGAAAGAGTTATGAATAATGGAACAATTGGACTGCTGTAATAACACAGTGTAGACTTTTAGTAACTTTTATTGTTTTTGTCTGGATCTTGTATTATGACCTGTAACTGGGCTCATTTCTGTGGTTGTTTTGTTTGCCCAAATCTTGTCTGTTCTATGTTGAGTGGACATGGACTGGAGCTGCTTTAATGCTGAGTCAATTAACAGATGGAACAGAAACCAAGACAAGTCAAAGTTTGTTGTTTTTTGACCTTTTCTTGTTTACAATCCTGAGAGCTGCAAACATCAGAGCCAACTCACTGTTATTGGAGAAACTTACACCAGATTTCATATTTCTGTGACACCTCAGTTTACTTGTTCCTCAGTTTTTGCCACCAGGAAAGACCATACCATATGTGAATTCACCTTATGATAGCATTCATCTTTCCTTTTTTAATCCTCTCAAATAAATGTTATAAATTCATGTCTGTCTAGGAACCAACCATCTACTTCACTGTACATCAGGTGCTTCGAGAGTCTAAACCAGTAAAAAAGTTATCTAAGAAACCAGACATGTTTCCTTGAT
>OMLM01020952.1:0-51362 GCA_900302695.1 Helostoma temminkii | reverse complement strand
TCATATTTTTTTTTTGCATGAAAACACATTAAGACTATGGGAGAATTGTTTTGGTAACAAATGTGGTAAGCTACCATATTTGGCAGCTTTTGCCTGAGCAGGTGAGATTGCCCCGGTCCCCACTCCTGCAAAAGGGAAAAACGATATTTTAGGTATTTTTTGTACAGTACTTCTACATTCTGTACCAGTACCTTAATACAAATACTCACCAGTTCCAACAGGATATCCAGGCCTCAAACCAAAGCCTCCATTTACTACTGGAACCCCAGCACCACCAGTACCAAATCCCCCATAACCTGAAGGCACACAAAAAACTCCTGATGGCATTTCCACTAATGGCAGAGTTATGCTAAATCTTGTGAAAATATCAAAAAGGGTTTGTACCATAGGGGAGTTTGCCTCCTCCAGGTTTTGCTCCATAACCACCTGAAGAGAAAAAAAAAAACTCAAAAATTTCAAAGCCATTAGTCTGACCTGACAGCCCCTGACAGAATCCATATTCTTCCATAAGCCATAAGAATTATGTTTTTCAACATGTTTATAAACAGCAGAGATTACTGCATTTTATGTATTATGTAGTTTTTGATTTGTAGTATACCAGATTCTTCAGACGTCTAAACATAAAAACAAAATTTATTCCCTACTCTGAAAGCACCTGGTTTGAGTAAGGCTAAAGACTGCAGTCAAAGTCTGTCTGCTCTGGTTTCATTTTTTTTCCATCAAGTATGGGCAAAAATTCCAGAATATAAACTATAACAGAATGTTTAAACCAGAACAGCCATTGTAGTGAACATACAGCTGTGATTATGTGACAACATAAATCATACACACTATAAAAAAAGTAAGAATTCACTAAAAGTAAAGTAAAGTAAAGGACAAATTGAATTAGTGAGTTATTTTTGAGATGGTGCACATCTTATTGTACAGTTTAATGGCAATGGGCACAAAAGACCACCTGAAGCAATTGTCTTGTTTCTCGAAGGAATCAGTCTGTGGCTGAATGAGCTTTCCATCTGTCACAGTTCATCGTAAAGTGGACGAGACAGATTGTCCAGGATAGCACTGTTCTTATCCATCACCCTCCTCTCTGTCACAGCCTCCAGACCGTCCAGGTCCAGTCCTACTACAGATTTTGGCTTTTTGATCAACTGTCTGTTGCCCTCACCAACCTTTATGCCACCTCCCCAACACACATCAGCAAAGAACAGAGCACTAGCTACAATAAACTTGTTGCATACGTCAAACCATTAATAATAATAATACACATAATAAAATCTATTCACTTTCATAAAACGGTTTTGTAGTGGAAAAGCAGGTAATGGTGGAAATATTTTGCTGCTCTGAAAAGAACCTTCATGTGGGTCCCAAAGACTTTTCTCTTTTGGATGTGGATATGAATGGTTATCAGGCCATAAAGCGAGTAAATGTGAGTGCATTCCGGAGAAAAACTGTAACATTGATAAAGTTGCTATAATAAATTATCATATAAACAGAAGAAACTCTATTCTGATTAGACAGATGCTGTCTAGATTCAGTTCACACCTTGTACTTTAGGTGATTTGAGCGGGTATCCGTGGAACACTCCTGGCTGCATTTGTCCACCAAATCCACGACCTGTGATGCAGAAAATATATTTTAATTCAGATCAGCTAATACCAGTAACGCTGACAAAAATACAAACATGTTTTGGTTTGTAATACAACAATCATAAATATAGATACCTGTACCTAGAGTTCCTCCTGGTCCTCCACCTCCAACTGCATAAGAAAATTAACAACATCCAATCAGACACACAGATGAACGCCAATGTATTGAATCAATGTGTTACGCAAAGCTAAAGAAATAAAAACAAACTCAACAGGCTGAACACTGGCCTTAAACCTACAGTCATCTGCATAGGTTAGTACCCCCTCTTTTATAAAATATATATATTATATATGTAATAAAAATCATCTGATTGTAGTGGGCCACAAATATACTTCTTTTATTTTTCAGCCGCTCTGGCTTACTGTATCAGACTTACTGGTGTGCTTTGTAAAATTTTACTGTTGCATGGACCAATTTTTACCAAATTTTAGCTGTTGGACAGATGGCCTCACATTTGCCTGTAGCATACTCTGGTATAGAGAGGAGTTCATAGGTGACTCAATGACTGCAAGGTGCCCAAGTCCTGTGCTTGCAAAACAAGCCCAAATCATCACCTCTCTACCACTGAGCTTCACATTGGATATGATGCGTTTCTGCTGAATAGCTGTGTTTGGTTTTCGCCAAATATAGCCTCACTAAAAATATGGCTTCACCTGTCCATAGGACATCTTTCCAGATATTTTGTGGTTTGTTTTTTTAGACCTGCCCAAACAAATTGTGTTCTTCTAACTGTGGTGTCATTGACTTTAACATTAAGCATGCTCAGTGACACCTGAAGTGTCTGAGATGTACTTCTTTGCACGGTCTGACCTTTGGGTCAATGCGCATGGACATCCACTTCTGTGAAGATTGGCAACTCTTTTGAATGTTTTCCACTTGTGAATAATCTTTTTCACTGTAACACTGCTGAAATTCAAATTGTTTGGAAATGTTTTTTTTAACCTTTCCAGACTTATTTGCAACAATTCTTATGGCTTTCCCTCTTGCCATTACATTAAAACACACCTAAATGCTCCAGACCAGCAAACTGCCAAAGCCTCTGCTTTTATAGAGGTCTGCACACCTGCTGAAGATCAGTTAGTCAAGGGCTGATGATTAGAAGCACCTGGCTGCAACTTACCCTCTTAAATCCTATGGAAGCTGTAACTATTAGGATTGCCCACACATTTCTTTTCTTCTGCCAAACATTTTTATTAAATAAATAATAGCATGTAGAAAAAGGTTATATGTTGCGGTTCATCAGAAGTTGTATTTGCTGCTACAACCACACAAGTTTTATGTTTTTACACAAACACACAAAAAAATGGAATTAGAAGGTGGTGGTCCATGCACTGCTAATATTTTTGGATGTGTAATGTTTGAAAACTAAATCCACGTTCTTTATTTTTTAAGCCATTGATGAAAAGAAGATTAAATAAGCTACATTCTGTGATGATGAGGAAATTCAACATCATAGGTAAGAAACTAAACCTTACTTGACTTTTGCCTCAAGTCAGTGCCTGTTGCTACACCAGGCAGAACTCCACGTCCACCAAACCCTGAATGAGCCATAAGAAACCAGAAAATGTCTACATTAAACAATTACATTAAAGATACAATACATGTTTGCAAACACAGTGACCATTCAAATGGCACAGATCGTGCCTGAAATTAATCTGCAAGTGAGACTAACCAGTTCCTGGCACCAGTCCACCTTGGTAATGTCCAGGCACACCCACACCTGCCACATTCAAAAAGAGGACAGTTCAGCATTCACATTTAAATACGTAAAATGGATTTAACATGCATGAGCACCAGTGCTGTGTTTTATTTGATTATGACAAAACCAAAAAACTGTGATAGTGAAGGCAGACTGGATGCAGCAAAGCCAGACAGGTGCTTCCAACACCTCTCTCTTCATCTGCAACAAGTTTCACTTCAGAAGTGAAAAAATACATACGTTATTTTTTTTCTGGTGTCTCAACACTTAATAAATCCAAGAACATATGGTTTTAATGAATGTACTGCTTATGCTTTATATGTTATATACTTCTTTCTCTATACTGTACATTTCTTCACTTTAGTTAAGTATGTGACAAATAATTTCCATGTTGTTCAGTGGAAAATTAATGTGAAGTGTCTCTGCTGCCTAGTGCACTGCATCCCATCTGCCTTAAGCTTTATTTTATTGTTGAGTCTACGAAACCTGGAACTTTGGCAGCTTTCTTTCCTGCACCACCAACAGCCCCTCCTGGAAGGCCTGTCTGAGGAATAACAGGCACTGAAAAAATAAGCAAAACGTTATTTGGTCACTGAAAGGAGTATGACAAATTAATAGAATATAAAAACATCACATCTTTCATGTCCAGATGCTGTTTCAGAGCAACTGTGTGATTCTTGCCTCCCAAGGACAATGTTAATAGCTGTAGGTTAACAGCAGGTTGCTGGTATTTTACATAAGGAAATCTGTGTTTAAAGCCCAAATTGGCTCTTTGTCATATAAATCTATACCACTGTAACTGAGGAAAAGCCAATTTGGATTTAAATTGTTGTACTTGGGAGAAATCGTAGTAGGACAAACAAGCTGTAACTAACACAAGTTTAACTGTCTTTAATAAAATAAAAAATAAGAAAATGGGCAGCATGGTATGTGTGTATGTGTGTCTTTCCCTCAGGAGCTCCAGTACCTGTGCCTCCAGCACCTCCCACTGCTCCGGGAACAGCTCCTCCAGCCCCTGTTTATGTAAAAACAGTGCCCAGACATTACACTACAGTCATTTGGCAGACACTTTTATCCAAAGCAACTTACAAGCAAGGGACAACTACGGGGTTCAGTGTCTTGTCCAAGGACACCTCAGCATGTAGCCAGTAGGAACCGGGAATCAAACCACTAACCTTGGGTTGGCAGAAAACTGTTCTACTAACTGAGCTACATGCTGCCCTGACAGACGTAAATACAAAATTAAAATATCTAATTTCAGGCTTGTGGTTAAGCTCACAACGGGTGTTAAAGTCATTAAAACACTAATTAAAACCTTGCAATGTTCAGATGCTACAGTTGCACATCCCATGACCAGCAGAGGGCCCTGTGAGACTGGAAAGGCATGTGGCTTGTGCCAGACTTGACCTCTTCAGCAGGGAGCCAGGTCCGTACCATATCACTGGTATTGAGAGTAGCTTATCTGGTTCTACTAGTCTGTCATCACTCCGTGATCAAAAGCAACATGGCTGACATTTAATCTAATCAGTAGAGACAGCCAGCATGCATGGCATTTGCCTTGCCTCATGAAATCCCTAATTTCTTTGGCTATCCCCTCATGGAGGAAATGAGCTGTCAGCTTCATTTGTCAGGGAACTTGGCAAAAGAATAAAACACATTTGTTTATTTGTTTAAACTTTTTTTTTTTTTTTCATTTTTAATCTTAAATTCCCCATGTCTGTTACTGCACAGACATTGCGCACTGCCTGTAGGTATGTGGCCTAAAAGATTTGGTGAGCAAAAGCTTGGCAAGGGAATGTTTCATTTTATCTGTGCTCTTTCTGAGGAATAAGTTGTTATTTTATGTGTCATGAAAACTGTACAGACTGACTCTAGGGACTGAACCTTTGTCATTGCCAACCAACACTTAAGAGTAGGCTCTTTGCCATTATGCTGTTTAGTCCTGGCCATGACTGGGGCCTCATGAGTCCATGCTTAATCAGTCTAAGTTCAAGCAAGTCATGTGCACACAGAGCACAGATTTTAAGGTCAAGCTCGGCTCTGCAGAAGTTAAAACTCTACTACAGGTACATGATAAGAATGTACATGTCTTTGCCAAACAGTGTTTTTCATGCAGAGTTACCAGTAATGAGAAACATTGATTTTGGCAATCCCTTGACAAGCAAGCATGCAGATCTTTCAAAGTTTTGAAATGCTTTGCGTACAGTAGTCTGTCATCAGGCCATGAGTCAGTTTGCCACCATGTGGAAGCAGACGGCTCCTGTACCTGTAATTAGGACTGTGAATTTACAAAACAGCCACCAATTAGAAGAGTTAAGAAGAGATAAGAATTATCATGCTTGTTGTTTTATCAGTGAGACAACATAAACCTACATAAACTACATGTTACATAACTAAATACTTAATAAACCAGGAAGGGCAAATGATCACCTGTAACTAAATTGGCACTGCAGTATAGTACATGCCACAAAGTGCTTTACAATAACCACCATTAATCATCATCTTGAGAAAAGGCATATAAGTCCAGTGGGAGCGAGTTCCAGAGCCGAGGAGCTACAACCTAAAACACACTTTTGGCTTGAGGCTGCGGTGAGGGACAAGTAGGAGAGGACCTCAGATTTCTATTAGTGATGTAAGACTGCAGTAGCTCATTAATGTAGGCAGATGCCTGACCATGCAAGGCTTGAAATGTAATCACAAGAATTTTGAACTGGATTCTGAATTTGACTTTAAGCCAGTGTAATGAAATTTTAATAGATGTGACATAAGACCTTTTGCAAGACTTTGTCAAGAACTTGGCTGCAGCATTCTGAAACCACCTGTAAGCAATCCAGGGAGGTCTTGTTAACGCAGATGAAAAGCGAATTTCAGTAGTGAAGATGGGATGAAATGGAGGCATGTATAATCATCTCCATTTTCTGTTTAGGACACAATGGACCCGAGCCTTGTACATCAAGAATGTAATGTACACATATGCTGGTAAACACACAAAGCCTGGTCCATGTAAAGACCTGATGAAATAACTTTCGGAACAAAACCAGTTGGAGCCAAAATAAGAACTATGTTTTGCTGGTTGTTTTGGGGATTAAAAGAATTATACAACTGAATATTATCTGCATAATACAAAGGTAAGACATATCTTTATTGTAAAAGATAAAGAAAAAATAAGATAATCTTTTCATTATCAAACAAAACACCACTGCCTTTCCTCCTACACAGGGATCTTTTACCAGAAGCTTTAATGTACCATAAGAACCAAACCCCAGAACTTTGGTTTTGAGGCATTTCTACTGAAAGCTTGATACCTGATTTCATTTATTCTATTTATTTCTATTTAAACAACACTTATTAATGAGATTCTTGTGTGAGGAAACAAATATTATCAAGTGCTTAAATGCTAAAATATAAAATATATCAATCAATGCCCAACGTTTACAGGAAAGAGTATCTGAGTGTGCTGTACCTATTTTTGCAGCTTTCTGTCCAGCTCCTGGGAAAAAGCCCCCAGTGCCTCCACCATATCCACCATAACCACCTAAATAAAACAAAGGGACAAAAGGATTGTGAGTGTGTAGACTTAAAAAGCCATTAAGACCTTTGCTGTGAAGCATTCAATGCATGTTGTTTACTGATAATATAAAATTGTAATCACCACCTCCAAGACCACCAACTCCTAGATTGCCATAACCTGGATGGGAAAAATGACAAACAGGGAGAAAGAAATCAGGTAAGAATGACTATCCTACAAACTGATGAGATGAGATGAGAGCAAGCAGCGTTAAAACAGAATCTCAGTTTTCGTTATTGTGTCACTGCAGTAACTTACCAGTGATTTATTCAGCAGTAATTATCATTCAGTGTTAATAACCCTCAATCATTCAATCTTTCATCAAGATTTTTCCACATGTATGTTATATGACACAATATCATGTGTGTTTAATTAAGTCTTGAAAATGCATTTATGTTTCTAGAGCCAGCAAGGAATGCACCTTAGCCACGAGGGAAAAAGCTGATCCACACTCACTAAAAAACATATGATAGACATAACATCAAAAATGGTTGTCCATCTGGTTATGTTGTACTTTAAACACTGCACTGTTCTTTCTGAGATCTAAAAATCCAAGCTAATCTATGGATGGCAAAACTTTTGGCCTGACTTCAAGCATGAATAAAGTCATATTCCAACTTGGGATTTAATAAAATATGTAGGAAGACAGAGAAATGGAAAAAGTACTATTAGAAAGTGAAAACTTGCAAAACGCCTTTATCTGGCATTACTGTGGTTTAGTGGACAGTATTAACTAGAAAAGCAAATAAGCAGTGAAAACCACGTGGCATCAAGTTGTGCCAAACACGTCGAGATGAAGTATATGAAAAATGTAGTAGAGAATCATTCAAATATTCAAGTATGAGAGATCTCCAGGTAACTGCCAAAGAGACATATGCCAGTTTTCTAGAGGCCAACTTATAACAATCCATTTTTATACAGTATGTTGGACACATGATTCTCAGACTAGTATTTCTTATACTTGTATGAAACGAAGCTGTGAGTTGAACTGGTTCCCCAATCTGAAACAAACATGTTGGAGTAATGAAAGAAGAAATTTGAATGCTGCCAGCAAGCTAGTCCACCAAGGAATAATCAATACTTCTAAGCCAAAAAATCTGTGGTGAGAACAACTAAGCTTGGGAAACAAGCTGCACATGGGGGAAAGAGAGTCAATCAGACTGGAGGGTGAGAGCTTGGAATCAGTCCAGCAGGGTGCAGGTAATGATAATGATGAGGAGGAGGAATGTGCTGGGAGAGACAGAAAGAAAGATGTAAGTGTAGAGTTTCAAGATCTAGTCTTAACAAATGCGGGCACTGGCCTCACCAAGGGCTTGGCAAACACACTGAGAATGCAATGCGAGCCTAGACGCTAAGCTAAGCGTCCTTGTGATAATCCATCTCCTTCATAGCTTTCAGCTCAATTCTCCACGATTGCTCAACCATCCCAGAGACACACCTCAAAGTAATAACAACACTAATCAATTCTTCTATAAATCTGACTGATCTGGGGTTTTCCCTTCTCTAATGTGTTTTCTCAGTGAGCTCAACATACCATTAAAATGTTAAGGAATCAACAAAAAACGGACACAAAACTAAGGATTTAAAAGATGTACTGATACACAGAACTTAAAAAAAGTGCGGCTTGAAATATTTCTTTCAAACTGTACTCCCTTGTCTAGCCTCCAGATCACAGAATGCCTCATTGGCCAGTCTGAGGTGTACAGTGTGTTTCTCAGTGTGAGTAATGGAAATATACATTACCGCCTGTGATTATGATTATGCATGTCAGTGGTAGAGAAACATGAGGACAGTGAGACAGGGAGGACTGTGGAGACTGAGCTTTTTCATCCACCATCTGGCCCCCCACCTGTGCTCACATGTGGCTGACCCATACTGGCTCTAGCATTAGTGCTCAGTGTCGACCGGCACCTGCCACGTGGAGCTAAGCTCTCTGACTTGAGATCAGAAGACAACATGTAGACATGCAGAAGTCAATCTGAAAAGGTGTGAGTGTGTATGACCACGAGTGCAGGCACAAGGTTTAGAAAAGGAAGAAATCAAAAGGAAGGTTATTTTCTGTAGGTCTGACACTGGTCACTGGGAAAATAAAATGACATGAAACAACAACAACAACAACAACAACAACAACAACAACAACAACAACAACAACAACAACAACAACAACAATTACCTTGGGGGTTGTGGTCTGTATTTTCAGTGTCAGTGAGAAGACTAACAGAATTGAACCCCCAAGGATGGTGAGGTTTTTGTACAGGAACTCTCTGTTAAAACATATTTACATCACCTCAAACAGGCATAATTTTGTTGTATCACCATAATTACAGTACATTAGATCACACAAGTAGGCCTGTCTAAGTTCACATATTATGGGATATTAACAGCAGTGCTGTTTGATGTCACAAACCACACACAATGAAATTCAGCACCATCGCCCTGATTTAACAGAATCACATTTCTTTGGTGCTGCTCCCAGTGTTTAGTAGATTGTTGACAAGCTGAAGGACATTTTTACTTAATGTAGTGGCTAATTTTCTCTGTAACCATGAAGAGATTCAGGGAAACATGAGAAACTACCTGATACATCAACTACCTTTGGACCAAAAGAACCTTAAAAAAAGGTCAATGCTAATGCAAAATGGAAGAGAAAGAAACCCAATGCTACACAGGAGGGAGGAATAGTAGCCAAGGAAATTGGAAGGTAACTGATGCAATACTGCAATACATCACAGTTTCTTCCACTTGGATAAAAAAAATGTTTACAGGCAAGTTTCCATTCAGGAAAGACTTCTGGCACTGACAGCTATGCAGTGACAAGTACACCAGCAGGTTGCTGAGGTGAAATTTGGGATGGCTTCAGCAGTGATTAATTGAGCATCGCCCATGATTCATTTGAGGTGGCTGGTTTAGGAATGATCTCAGTGAGGGTGCACAAGTACAGCAATTCCATGTCTCTACCTTCTCTGACAAAGAGTGAGTCCCGTTTTCAGGGGAATTAAAACGTGATGAGGGACAGGCTGCCATAGTGACTGCCTCCTGCCGTACCATGTTATGTGCACTGCTATTTAAACTGAAGATTGACACTAGAATAAAACTGGCCAGACAGCATGGCTAGTTCTTTCAGTCACCGGTCATGTTCTCAAACTTAGGTCCAGTACAAGTGATGGATATGAGCCAGTGTGAGCAGAAAGATCTGGTTTCAATCTCTCCACTGAAATGTCTTGCTCATTCTCCGTTGGGGTTAGGCAAGGTAATACAAGAGACATTAATCAAAACATTGTCTTCAGCTCTCTGTCTCGTTCTCTTACTCTTGTTCTCCCCATTTCTCCATCCTTCTCTCTTTACTCTTGCTCTTTCCTCTCCAAATTGTTTCTACAGGGTTGCATCAACCAGACATGAAGTGTTAATAGCACCAACTAAAGAACGCCAAACATGAGAAGTGAGGGATTTGCTTGTTCCTTTCCATCGCCTTCATTTTCCTCCCCCCCTCCCCCTTCTCTCTACTTTGTGAACCAGCTGGGTCTGTTGAAGGGTTTAATTTAAGAGTGCAAAGAATTCCATGGCAAGGATCCACTGTGACTGACGGCAGACCCGTGGAAAGCAGACTTCGAAGCTGGAGCTCTGGAATGTCCAGGAAATTTTTGGGACTTGTTTCTCATCGTATTCTTTGTTTTAGGTCATATTTAATCAAGAGAGTGGTCTAAGAACAAATGTACGAACATTACATCTCATATCACTCTTTAACAGTGTTGTCTGAGTTGGACACCGGTGTCAATATGCAAGCATGTCAGTAGGGTCAAAGAATAATGATAAACTGCTAGTGTTCAGCTAAACACTAGTTTTTCTCTATAAACCATCAAACCACAAACACATAAAGGCTAAAGGGTAGTTGCAAGAAGCACGGAGGTTTGCTATGACAGATCAAATTATGCATTTGTTTTTAATGTGATGGAAAATCTGGATAAAAAACTCCCAGAAAGTACGTAGAGATTCAGCATTTCCCTGAAACTGACAGACAGATTTTGTTCTTCAGCTGTGGTCGCATATAAAATTTTCACTTTGAAAGCTAAGCCCATCATTATGTCCTCCACTGTCATGACACCAGATTTTTATCAGTATCAAATTATCACACTGTTCCACTTCCAAGTTGGTGAATAGATTGCATTCTTACGAGGTGATGCAGGACGAGCTGGATGAAAGCAGAATGATGCAAGGTGCTACAGTGAGTCCAGATCGCGTGAGACAAGTGGACACGCTAAACCCCCCACCCTCTCCTGTGACCTCCTCTGCTCCTTGTCGTTTCCAGGTTCTCTGTGCTGTCACTCATGGGCACCAAGCTGTGAGAAGCAGGACTAGTCACATGTTGGAGTAATTACATTTTCACACCACTGCACACAAACACTCTCCCTTGCTGGCCGGGGCGAACCAGCCAACTCTGGCGGCAAGCCTTTTATTGTTTTCGCTTTCCTTTTCCATGGAGTCATTGACACTATCAATGAGTGGTCCCAAAGCCTCAGCCTCCCTCTTTGCCAGATGACCCCAACTGCAGAACTGTCAGAGCTCTTACAGACAAACAGAGAGGTCTAAGGTTGACGGAAGGTCAAATCACGTCCATGTCATAATTATAATAAGTGTCATTATTAGTATACATTAGTGTTCTGTTTTTATTGGCGAAATTAGCATCATGTAAAAAAAGAGATTGTGCTCTGCTTCACTTTGTGGCAAGCACACTGATGAAGCTTTGGCAAACTTTGGACACACTTGGGCATAAGAACACACATCATATCTGAGCTGTTAAGCAATTTGTACAAATGGCTCCAAAGTAACACCGACTGTAAAACTCACCATTAACGCTTTGTGAGTTACAATCGCTGCCACCAAACCAAACCAGACTACCTTGTCCAGTGACTCTATACCTGTGTCTCACCCCTACAAAAAACACCTTATTTCAAAACAACCCTATGTGAAGAACTTTATTGCTGCTCCATAATTCAAACTGTGGTTATTTGTGCAACATGTGTGACACTGTATTCATTAAGTTTGTGACGTCACTGTTTATGCTACAGGTCATATGAAGTAGAACACTTTATCCTATAAGCTTTCAAGACGAAAACAATTCTCCCTTTAGCTTGTTTCTGTGAGAGCTGAGTGCGCCTGCTAGTCTACTTTATCCACTTCTAAAAGAATGTCACAGTTGCTCTGCCAACAGTGAGCCCCTGAATATGTCTGAAGAGTATCCCTAACCCAGAGCTCATACCATCTCCCATTTTAGCTTGGAACACACACTCACAGCACACACACTTGTACTGTAAAGTATGCAGTCAAGACAGAAACACACTGCAAGCATCACACAGCTGTACACTTGGTTCATGTGCACTGAAAGAATCCAGTTTTGAAAAACTGTTCATTTCTAACATCACCATGTTTCATGATTAGAAGTGTTCAATTGTGCAAATTATGCACAGGGCAAGAAAACCAATCAACAAATGCAGCTTGTGGTCATGGTATGTAAAGTTGGCCTTGTGTGTTTCCTTTTCCAGATGGTCCACATGTGCAACTAACTGCAGTTCTACCGAATACTTTTCTGACAAGTCAGGGTTGAGAGAAAGAGCCCAATGTTCAACAGGTTGGCTAAGCTCAAAACATGCAAAGTGAAACACTGATGTTAAATTCATAAAGTCAGCCTCAAGGGCATTTTTTAAGTTCCTCTGTCATTATAAAAGCTTGCATGAGGCATATTGTGTCACTGACAGTGGAAAAGCTATTTAGCAAATTGTATATTTACATATATATTTAGACATTTGGCAGATGCTTTTATCCAAAGCGTTACAAGTGAGGTACAAAGTAAGCAAGTAAATACCAAGTAAAGGAGAAAAACTGTAAAGCGAAGCACTATCAGAAGAAGTGTGTCAATTTCATGAGATGTAAAATGTAAGTACAGGAATATATTTTAAAAAAAATTAATTTAATTCATTTATTTTTTGGATGAAAATGCATTTCAAGTGCATAGAAAGTTATAGAAAAGTTCTGTCTTTAGTAGTTTCTGGAATATTGTATATTACACGTACGGTATGTAGAGATATTGCTACACTGGTTAAAGCATTAATTTAACTATAGAGCCTAAAGGGCAAATGCTGAAACAATTAAAAATCCATTCATCTTCACAAGTCATTTAGTTCAGCTAGTAGTGAGAAATCCAGGAGAGAGACATTTCAATGAGGTGAGATAATTTCTGGGACTAACACCATTTCAAAATATAAGCATTTTATAATTAAGCTGGGAACACACAATTTACTACAAAATTAACAGAATAAATCACTTTGATCACACCATTTTCTAAATACTCACCCAGCATGGAACACATACTGCATAATCAAGTGGCAAAACAAATAACAGATGGAACATGCACAGAAGTAAGAACTTGTATGCAACAGTAATTCACAAAACAGCATTGTAATACAGCCACAAATACACAAAACTGGCCAAAATCAGACTTCAGTCCACTTGTAGCAATCACTATAACAAGGCCATCTGTCTTAAAGGACTTTCAGGGAAATAAGAGCAAATTTCTCCATTGCTATACAAACAACAGTTAGGCTGTCCTGCCAAATGGACAAGGATAGTGGTCTATGTTCCAGACCTGCTGGCAAATTGAGCAAGGGAGAGGTTGTGAGAACATGCCAAGGGATGGATCATCAACAAACACAGTAAACATGGAAAAAAAAAACTACAGTGGTGGTAGCATGCACACCAGAGAACAACTGCATAATCGCAGCAGGATTGAACGGCCAGGGAGCTGTTAATGAGTCACTGTGAAAATATTGGTTCAGTTCAGGGAAAATACTACAGTTGTGTAAAGTGTGGCATGTGTGACTGATTACACACAAAAACTAATAAAGCTCTTATCTTATCTTCCTTTACTCTAATATAAATTTAATTGTTGAGATGAATAAGTAAGAATATTAAAGGGGCTAACAACAACATCTGGTGATATCATCTAAGAAAATTGTTTGGGAAGCAACCAACATTTCCAGAGGGAACAAACAAGCTGTGTTGGCTGTGCTGGACTGAGGCTGTTGTTGGGGGGGTGAAGCTCTGATATTAAATATTTTTCTCTTCAGGCAGGGCCTGTGTAGTGGGAGGGATGCTGCCTATGCCCAAACCAATTTTAGGATACATATTTTGTATTTATATGTCTCTCTTTGTGTGTATGTGTGCGCACATGTGCTCACACTTAAATAATTACACACATATGAAGACCACAAACATATTTACATACACCCACAGCCATGCACATACAGATGCTTCCAGTCTCTGACAGTTCAGATGACAGGTCTGAGCTCCAGTAATGAAAAACATATGTGCTCCAGGAGACTAAACCTCTTCCTTCTTCTTTTGGCTAAACACTTTCATCCACACCTCAATCTATCAGTCTCCTTCCTTTCAGCAAGCTCTCTAAGCATGTGTGTAGTGTGAATCAATGTGCATATAATTTTGTGTGTTTGTGAATAGTGGTGTACAAGAATGACATTTATATGGTACATTCACAAGAGTTATTGGCTCTTTCCGTCCTCCTTACTTCACTCTGTCTCTCCTCCGTTCTCCCCATATCTACTGTATCTTTCCACTTCTCTGCCTTTCCACGACTCTTCCTGTTGTGAAGCAGACAAGTAGAAAAATACACTAAGTGCTTCTTTAAACAATGACCCTGATATGAACCGGGGGTTTTAAGATAAACCAAAAAAAAAACAAAACCCACAACTCAGGTTGGCTTGTCATCACAGAGGTTACAGGATCCAAGATTTCATAACACTGTCAAAAACAAATGACTTTGGCATGTCACTGCAGTGACCACTGCTTCTGATAGGAAGCCAATGGAAGGAAGCTAAAACTAGTGTAATGTGGCTGAATTTTCTGGATTTGGTCAGAATTCTAGCTGCAGCATTCTGGATGATTTAAAGACTTTTTGGCTTGTGGCAAGACTGAAAACAGAACATTACAATAATCCAGTCTAGATGACACAAAAGCATGAATTAAAATCTCTGCAGCCGTCATGGACAGAGAAGATCAAATCTTAGCCAAGTTATGTAGGTGAAAGAAAGCAATCTTGGAAAAATCCTTGATGTGCTGCTCAAAAGACAGGAAGGGGTCAAAGAGACTCCAAGAACTTTGGCAGTCAAACTCTGAGTACACATTTGTCAAGAGTTAACAGATTGTGGCCGTGTTGGGACGAGCCAATAAACAGCATTTTCTGAATTCAGGAACAAAAATTATGTGACATCCAGTTTTTCAAAGCAGCCAAGCGAGACTCCAGTTTAATAATCTCAGAAGGATCATCCGCCTTCACAGGGACGTACAGCTGCGTATCATCCTCATAACAGTGGAAATTAATTCCATGACTGCGTAATATTTGGCCTATGGCTGAAATATAAAGCGCAAAGAGAAGAGGGCCAAGTACCAAGCCCTGCAGTACTCCGCATTTCACATCAGCAAGTCAATCAAGGCGTATACAATAATCTGGGTGTCAAAGGCAGCACTGAGGTCCAGTAGGAAAAGCACAGATGTGGAATTGGAATCCATATTTAGCAATAGATCATTTACCACTATGGTAAGTGCAGTTTCAGTTACAGGTTCAAAACATTTCTGGAGAAGAACGATAAACTGGAAAATCTGTTGTCCAACACAATGCTTGACCTGTTTTGCAAGAGAAAATGAAGATCTGGTTTTGAACCTAAATGAGATATTTCTCTTTTATTGCAAAAATAGTCAAGAAAATCCTGAGCTGTAAAGGGTGAGAAATTAATAGAGGATTTCTTCTGAGTGAAGAAACCCCTGAGTTTGGCAACTGTGTCAAAATGAAATCTTGGATTGTGTTTATTGTTACTAATTAAATCAGTTGCTTTTGTCATAGATAAAGCACGCCTGTAACTCCGCACAGACTCATTATGTTGTAGTCTACTTTCCAGTCTCCTGTAGGTCCGATTAAGAGCACAGTTTTCTGCAGTAAACCAGGTTGTAGAGCTCCTTAACCTTTTGGTTTTGGTAGTAAGACATGCAACTGAATCCAGGAAACTAGATAAGATTCAAGTCACTGGTATAATTTTCAACAGAATCAGTGGAGCCAGAGATGTAGGTGGTTGCTCACAGAGAGAAATATAGTTGATGGACCACGATGCTGTGTGGTAAAGACATTTGAACCTTTGCTCCAAGGAGAAGTTAATAATCCTTTAAATTTGATAAAACAGTGATCATCGCTGATGTCATCACTATTCCTCGCTACATAATTAAGTCAAGGGTGTTGCCGATGCAATAAGTTGGTTCATGCACAAACTGGATGAACCCAAAATAATCAGTAAAAATCATAAAAGACTTACTCACGGGATGTGAGGCCTTGTTCAAGTAAATGTTAGTCTAAGTCTGTTTCCTTAAACAGAGCAGTTTGTCATGAAGGGAGAGTGTTTTAGTATAAGAGCTTAAAGGTAAAACCATGCTTAGAGGTTAGATAAAAAAAGATGATTATTATATTATAAAGACTATAAATTAAGGCTACACTATCAGGTTGTTTAGTTGCAAAAGTAACATGGACATCTGTGTATTCAGGTGGAGAGGCTTCATTTAAAGGAAGACAGGTATTTGGTTTAAGCCATGTTTCACAGAGACCAATCTTGTACAGCACTAGTGCTTTGTGACTGACACACTTAGTGGGTTTATAAGTATTGTGGCAGTGGAGGGAGCCAGTCTCAACCTTTTGGCTCTGGCTAGACTTTAAATCTACAGTGTGACACTTTCAGCAGGTCAGGACGGCACCGAAAGGGAGGCCAGTTATCAACAAAGTGAAATGCCTACTCTGAGCCATCCAGTGTACAATGATATAAGTCTGCTGTACATCTCATTATTGCACAGCAAGGGGAAGGGGATAATTTATCAATGCCGTCTTTCTTGCCGTCTCAAAAGTCCTGACCAAACTAGTTTTTGTGATTTTAGACTACTTTCTTCTTAAATCATTGGTATCGACATGGCAGACAATGTTCCTTAAACTACTGGCTATATGTGCCTGGGTTCCCTGTTTAACCCTGCATGATACAAGCACCTAAATTATTAAATTATTATCAACAGTGGATGTTTGCAGTTTGGGAGAGGCGACCCTAAACCAGGCCACACAACTAGTTGCTGTACCTTGTGGCCTATCCAACACTGTGGAAAAGACACAAACTCCTGACCATCTGCCAACGTGGCTACACGAATGCTAGTGCTAACAGGCTCACTGTTGGGCCTGAGGGTAATGCTATCTGGGGTGTGCATTTATGGTAAGATTATGGGCAATGAACAGCTCTAACTGATGCACACTTCTCTCTAGCAGAGACAATCAGACGGAGCAACCTGTGACTGTAGAAAGTGTTTCACAGACAGCGTCTCAGCATCTCAAAGCATTTCAGAGTCACAATAGTAAGTGTCTTCCTCAGTCATTACTAAGTTTGTTGTTGTCTTTTTGCACAAACTCCTCACAAATACTTGAGCTTAGACACTAATAAAGACATTGTCAGAACAATGTTTCTAATATGTAGTTGTGTGGACGTTCATTGAAAATGAGGCTAGACAAATTATTAGAAATCATAATGGTGACTATATTTAATTTAATTCTATATGGTATAAAAAATGTAACCAAAGTAATACTAAATGAAATTGCTTACAGATTGTGACTGTTCATATTATTTTATGATGCAGCGTGATTACTGGTGTTGTGTGACATTGCTATCATCAGTTTTCAGACAGTGAAAGGCAGGTGAGCATGCTGTGAGTGTACTGGCATGATGTACACATCCCGTAGATATCCACCTAGACACAGCCCTTTCAACTGTTGTAATAATAACAATAAAAATAAACCACTGGGGAAAACAGTAACCTCTGTATTAGTATTTATCTCCCTTTATACTGCCTGAAAATGACAAGTGGCCAGTCTATGAAAGCCAAGTTTTGGCAATCACCCCGTGAGGATTAAATCCACCTTTGCTTGAGGGAACACAGGAAGGGAGACAAAGTCCAACAGCTGTTCATAAAGAGAAAGTTCTTCTCTCCAGCTTTCGGTATATTGTCAAATCTGGATGCTGACAGCTTTCACAATTAGTGTAACATTTACAAGGTCTTGCATGAGCCACTCTGCAATTCACTGCAGTCACGCTACTCACACAGCCAGCTGCTGTTCTCCATTACTGCCCAGGCAAGGTGCATATCTGTGGAATGCAATGTCACTGCTTGGCCTTCACATAAGGATGAACAGCAGCTTGCATGATGTCTGTGTGAAGAGTTTACCATTGTTTGCATTTGTGCCTCTTTGACAACAAAATCCTGTATATATTAAAGGCTAATTGATGTTTTCTGTGGTACAAGCCATATACTGACTAACTGATCCAGATGGATTCGACCTGCTATGGTATGACACTTTCCTACAGTTCTGGTGAACTGCAGATGTATGTTTGTGCAGTAACACAATACTTGTATGGCATGTAGAAAGTTCTCATTTCCAAATCTGGGTAGCTTGAGGTAATATTCTTGTGTTGAAATGGCAGCTGTTGATATGAAAAGTCACAACAGGTGTAAACCAAGGTCCAGAGATTATTAAATACAATTACACACTAATACAACACATTGCAATTTAAGTTTCTCCTTTGTAAAATCTTAGATGACCTCAAGCTATTCTCAATGTACTCAAGATTTTTCCACTCCTTAAAATGAGGTATGGGAGAGAGCAGCCAGAAAAAATGCTCCAATAGGAAAAAAAAACATGAGGAGCTGCATTTAACATTGTTTGCTTCCCTTTTTCTCACTAGCATAATTTCTGCCATGTATGCCCAGTGTGATAGAGGGAGAACTCACATACATACAAAAGCCAGGGCAATATTTCCCAAGCAATGCTCTGCTTACCCCAGCCAAGATCAACTTCCACCAAATGCTGGATATTAAGTCATTTTTATAGAATGGGTCTGCAGCAAGTCTTGTTAGAGGCTGGAGGAGTGGCACTCCAAAGGGGCCCTTCTGTAATCTGCTCCATCACTTATCAGGACTATAAGATGATTGCTTGGTTCCTTATCGTTCTAAACACACAGAGTCACTGTAGATTGCTGAGATTGTATTAGCAGTGCTTACGGAAATTAAATTATGGCTGAGCATTGCTAAAGCACCAATGCAATGCAAAACAGAAACACTGTAAAGGAAAATATTTACAGTACAGTATCAGTGAGAAAAGCAATGGTAAATTTCAACACAGAGGTTTCCAGATATTGTATACGTCAAATATTACAATAACATTAATCAGTGCTCTGGCACCGTTGTTTGGCAGCCGTTGACTCTTGTGCTCTGCCAATCATCACTCTATAATTCAGGAGAGGCGTAGGAATCACTGTATAACCCCACCCAGTCAGGACGCCCCAAACAGCTGCCAAGCCTGGCAAAAACACAGGCATGATAGGGAAAACTTGATGACAACTAATGAAAACTAATGCTCCTCTTTAGCGATGTGTCTGTGCAGATTTCCGCATTCTGTTGGGGTGTGAATGTAATAGTCTATACATTCACCTACCGTATCCACTCCCATTCAGTTTTTTTATTCATTTCACTAAAAACAAATGTTTTCATCTATTACAGGACTACTTTACAGATGTGACAACCTTTTTTAGAATATTTGTTAATACTTTTCATGCATTAGTTTTATGTAACATCATAATACAATCATTACAGAACACAGAAGCTTATGTTCCAACTTACCAGGTTTAGGTGCCTTCCCACCTTGTCCTGTTGGTTGAAAACATGTCACGTAAGATAAAATGTATATTAGGATATACATTTTCCCAGTAATATTAAGATATATTGTACATGTATTAGCGGTTCAGCTTTACATAGTTTGTGAACACTGTTTTTTTTTGACACACAATGTGACCATTCGTCTACACCAACAACAACAACAAGATGATGAAATGATGAAAACCAGACCTGAAGCCGGACAGTAGTTCCTCAAGGCAGCTGTATAATGACTGACTGTACCAAAACAAAGTAAGTGCAAGCAACCTTTTTATAACTTCTTACCTGCAACGCCCAAGCCTCCTGGCCCAAATCCCCCTGGTACCAAACCACCTGGGCCAACACCACCTCCATAACCTCCTGCTGTCAGGGTCAACAGAGACAGGTATGACTGTGATCAGTACTGTGATCCTCATTATTGTTGTCAACATGCTTAGTTAGGATCCGCTAACAATGTTTACGTCGTGTCATTATCATCATGAGGTACGGTTCATTATTAAACACTCAATATTCATTATTACAGAACACTAAGTGTGTAGGAGAGAAATGTGTAATCAGCCTCCAATTTCCAAACCTCATAATGTCTTCAAATAAACTGGGTTAGCAAAAGTGGGTGGTCCTATACACATTGTTTGTAGCCAGAGCAATATCCCAAGGATTTAATTATTCTTAGCTTGCAGTGGTGTGACAAGGAAGTCTCACCATGTGTTTCCTTTAGATCTGGCCAAACTAAAGCTGAGTGTTGACAGGGAAGTTTGTCTTCAGAACAGCAATCTGTTTCTTCTCATTTTTGTTCAAATAAATGTAACAATGTTGGGTACTCCGTTGGTTTGCACGTAGATCTCAAATATACAACCAACAACTTTCTGCTCACACTATAAAAATATCAAGTCTCATCAAATTAGTTCTTTGAGCATTTATGGCTTTATAACTCCTAACAAAGGGCGCACACATTTTTAACGTGTTCAGCAAGCGGGTGTTGAACTCAGGCCAAGGCACTGCCTACGGTTGGTGAACTGTTGCTGAAGTGGTGGGCCATGCATGCAGAGCACCAGAGTATATCTGCTATGGATGTGTGAAATGACAAATACCAGATAAAATGTCTGTGGTCGTGCACTAAACCTAATGGAGTCCAGACCTTTTGGACAAACAATCAGTACCCTGAGAAAGCAACATTGCTGTCATGACTGAGGGATGGCTATATAGTTTAAACGATTCAGTTTAAACATTTCACATATTAATCTCTGCATGTTCATGGAAAGTGAAAATAATAAAGCAATTAATTACACTAAACATTTGCTTCATCATAAAATCCCTTTTTTCATTACCCGTGTATCAAGCAATGACAAAGCTAAACACTAGATATGTTGTTGTTAGTGTTTTTATGTGTCTCCAGATCACTGAAATGGTCGTGCATGCACCAATTCATGATAATCCAGATGTTGTTTTCAACCACATATATTAGGGGAAAAGTTATAAATCTACTGTATCTGCTACTCACCTGCAGCCTTAGCTTGCTTATAGTCGACAGGGACTCTTCCAACAGACCCTTGTGAAACAACAATCATACACAATATTGAGTTATGGTATGCTACATTTAGCAATGTAATGGACAGTTTTTTGGCCCAGCGATTAATCATTACACCATATGACTCCCACCCTACGCTCCCTTCTCTCAGGACATTGAAAGAGTGTGCTGTGGAAGCTTTTATACAAACATTTGTGTGGTTTAAAATGTTCTATTTTTAAATGTGACCATGCTGTAAATAGAATTGATAAGATGTGGAGTTTAATGTACATATGCCTGTATATAACACAATCTACTACAAAAAAATGGATACATAGAACCTGCACAAACAATTTAGATGTATTTACTGCTATCTATTTAGATTAATCATTTAATCTAAAACAGAACATGCAGGTAGGGAGCCGTAAATAACTTTTTAAATGTTTCAATAATCAGTTCTAGAAAGTTGGCATTTTATTGCTGTTTATGCAATCCTGTCTACTAGAAATTGCATCAATATACAACTAGACTGCAGTGGTAAATACATTTCTTGAAAATATAATTGTTGACTGGATTATGGTCAGAGATAACATCTTTTTGAATGAACAAAGTAGCACAAAGCACACAACACACAGTGGAGTCTGAGGTCAGATTCAGACAACAAAAGTACTTTGGTTAAGATTAAAGAAAACGATTTTGGTTTAAACTAAACAAAGTCACTGTCACATTTTTTTGGATTGTCTAGGCTTTAATTAAAGATCAGGTCTTATACCTGGAAAGAATCCAGTTCCTGGTCCGACCGCAGTACCAGGTGGTACATACACACCTGCAACACACAGCAGAAAAAGCAGAATGTCATCCTTTAGTCATCCACTTTCATTTGACACTTGCTAAAAATATGGCCAGAGAGTTTTCAGCCATCAGTATTTTTTTAACTGCAGCATTTGTAACAACATCTCAAAACAACAAGCCCATTTTTTAGACAAACTTTCAAACACATCATCTGTGAGCCAGACAGAAAAAGTGAAATCTGGTATTCAATCTCCTCCACGGTACGGCAATGATGGGGCACCCAATCAAACGTGAACATAGTGGCTTCAGCCAAAGCCAGAATGAAACAAACAGAAAGAAAAGACTTTATAGGCCTGATGAGGAGAAAATTCCAATTGTTTTCACTCTGATGAGGTATTGCAGTTGGAAACCTTACAGAAAGCCGCCGTAGCACTGTGGACACCCTCATCCCCCACCTACACCCCCTAGCCTCATTTCTCGCCTGATTTCTGGCTGCAATTCAGAGTAATTCCTGAGATGGTCGTTCTGGATCCCAGACATGGTGGCCTCATGTGTGTGAAGAACAACAACAGAAATAAAAGTAAAGGGGGGACGAAAAAATGACCCCAGTTGTTCTGGGACAGCTAACAGCTAAATCCGCCGGGACTGTTGAGCTAAGGCCAAAATCGCAGCGTTGTATTTTTTCTGAGGAAAACCTGGTTTACATCACTAAAAACACAATACAACAGAGGGAATGGGACTGCAGGACCACAATGATTATGTTTAATGGTTCTTACATGTGTTGGGAGGCCAATTAATTTGAACCACATGTCAAAGGCGTCCATGTGTTTATTAGCAGGTTCTGTGTGAACACTGCACTTTGAGTTCTGTCCACCGACTGTGTCCATTAGGGGAAGAACATTACAAGGTATTACTGTCCAATCCAGTTGAACGTAAATTTCATGACACATGCTGCTAAACAATTCCAAAAAGTAAAACTGTTCACTGAAAAAGGCTTTGGTCTTTTCACTAACAAGCTGTGACATATGTAATAAGGTTTGTGCCACAATGACAATAGTATTTTTCCTATCGTACAACTGAACATTACAGGAAAAATAAGCAGTCAGCACTAATCACTGGAGAAAAGCAGTGAAGTGCAAAATCCAGGGTCATAATGTAACAATTCACTGTTGGAATGAGTTGTTAAGACAGTGTAACCCATACAGGCTACTCACAGTGTCGGAGAATAAAAAAGTGTGGGATGACTGGCTAGTAAAGAAAATAAACCTGAAGTTTTGACTGGTTCCTCGCTGCACAGTCTAAAGGTATTAATACAATGGTGAGTCATTCATGTTAGCAAGGACTATTTACTTACATGCTCCAGAACCCCACTCATTATCTGATTGGAGCAAAAAACAACAACAACAAAAAAAAAAAACATGTCTGTTTTAATTTAAGAGAAATGTATTTTCAAAAACAAAGACTAGATAGCCAGCAGTGTTTCACGGAGTGAGGTCATGTACAATGTGGAAGAATTTGTCATATTTTTCCAAAGTATTGTTCTCTGTGACGCCATAAATGAACAAATAGACAAACTGTCAAACTAATTTGTCCAGTCAGGATTAGTCAATTATAGAAATGATCAGTTCTCTGGAGATTTGGCTTCATAATAGTTTTATAGTAATTAATATGATAATATGAATATTATAAGAATAATGTATATTTTCCTGCAGAGAAAATAAGGAATTTATATCAGGATTCTATATTTGATTAGTCAATGCATCTGTTTACTTCTGTCCATTTGCCCCATGCCAATGGATTCATGGCAGAGACCTCAGGTGGAGGCACCACACAACAGGGGTGGAGTGATTGTTCTTAACTCTGCTCCTTCACTGCACAATCAAAAGGAGGATTTCCTGTCTCGGCATTGCAAAGCAGGCAAGCGGGAATGTGGGTCTGCTCCAGTTTTCCTTTTTCTTAGAATCCCAACCTGCTACTGTGCCATTTTTACAGAGTGCATTAGGTTCATTGAGACCGTGCATGCACATATGACACACGATGACCTCTGGCAAGTGAACTCAGCTGTCTCAATAAATTTGATGACTTATTAACGATTGTCTTAATTAACATTATCATCATTGTGTGCCAACATTCATTTTAAACTTAGCTAGGTCATGAGAATGTGCTGGAGTATGTATGAATGACAAGACTGACTTGTGGGATTAAACGAGGCAGAATTTATTTCACTACTGACTTCAATCAAGAGACTGACCTGAGTGTTTGTGATATGATTAATACCGGTGGATAAAAAAAACAGGATGTAAGATTTAATAATTTATTACCATGTTGTGACTTTTAAGGCAAGAATGTTAAATGAACAACCTTATATGTGCAAACCTGGCAAAGTAGAGGATGACAAGTCATTTGTTAATGCTAGTCCTCAGGTTCATCCCACGGGAGCAAAGAAGGAAAAGAGAGAGAATTTAAAAACAGTTTAAGACAGACAAAAGGGCAGACAATAAAGCATCAATAAATCACTGCTTGCTACACACTTGAGCATGCACTAAGCTTTCTTGCCTTTGGTTAAATACAAATGATGTTGTGCACTAAATTTCCTACTTTTGTGGTTTGAGCCCTGAGTGGCTCTGAGCGCATTTAGAGGGTGATGACGTACATTTACTCACAGGAATCCTGACAGTGATTTGAATTTATCACCTCTCCACTTTGGACTTGAATGTGGTTCAACTGTGTGATGTACTCACACTAAACCAGGACTGTCAGTCATGAAGAAAAGAGACGTATGGATATGTAAGGTAGATGTTCCGGGAGTGTTTTCTGACACACATTGACACATATTGAGAGTGGATTTCTCTGTCAAAATGTAAGAGTTTCACCGGGGTTACTGATGGGCTGAAGTCTGGGTCATTTTTAAGTTACACACATTCAGTTTCAGAACACCGGTCCCAAATGCAATATCTGTTACAATATCTGTTACCCATGTTTATATGAGGCTAAGGCTATGCAATATAGCCAAAAAATTTAAGCCTGACGAATATATATTATAATATATAATATATTATTTGAGTCAATTTATTTTCTATATGAGCTAAAACAAAATTCAATTAAAAGTTGTTGTCATTACCCAGTAACCAAGTCAATTTGTGCAATACTAACAAATAAAAAACATCACTAGCAAGGCTGTTGCATATACCAAAAAAATAAAACCAACCTTAAGTAATTGCATATTGAGCTCTGAACACCTCCTAACACGGGTGAGTTACACTCTGTACTGTCCCTAAACACCTCCAACATTTGTTCCTTACAAGCGTGTCACTGCCTCTACACTAATGTTAAGCCTGTGGACAAAAGCAAATGAGAGAGACAGGAGGTGGGTTGTCTTCACACCCATCTTCACACTGAGGTAACATGAATAACTTTTAGCTGCTTGCTCAAGCTTACTGACTGGCAATTTAATTATCTTCATAACTCCAGACAGTTGTCCACAAGGAATCTTCCCTCATTGCTGCAATGCATGAATGCATTATTAAACTCAAACGTGTTTTTAACAACACTTCTACGTATTGTTTTACTTGACACATTCACATTGTTATTAAATTGTAAATCTGAAGGCAACACAATGGCTGAGAATTGTCAAAACTGTAACTTCAACTTCTAGAGGATGTAAATTTGTGTTTATATAACACAAAGAACAATGTGTGAAAAGCTCAAAGGCTTAGATAAAATCATTTTCATCTACAACATATGTTTATGCAAGTGCTTTGGTTTCCCAAATTCCAATGTTTTGAATTTTTATAATATGATGTAGCTCACGAGACACAAGCTAACAGGTGGCAAGAGCTCATCCAGCTCCTTGTATGTTTGCTGGGGCACCGTGTGCTGAAAAGGAGGAAGTGGAAACGTTAATCAACTGTTGAGCTGGAAAGAATTTTAATTTGATAATTTACTAATCTGAGGGTACAAGTATTATAGAAAAAAAACTGTTAAAAAATCTGTGATTCATGTATTTATTGATAAATTACAGTCCACAGTATATGGAAATTTATACTGGCTTAAAGCACTTTGTTTTACAGGGGATATGGGTTACTGGGCCCACAAATAATGACTGAATAACAGAGAAGTTAGGAAATTCTAAGTCAGAACTTGTTTTGTTATTGGATCAAACCAAACCAGTGATAGATTTTTCCACAGTACCTCCCATGTTAATGACAGTTATTACAATTGCTCTTTGTGACTTGAACGTTTGGTCTTACTTCATTTACAACAAGCTGGTGAGTAATGTGACATTTCCACAACCGTGTTCTGTGGTTGTTTTATAATTGGTCTTTAACTACAGTTGAATGATTTTTATGTTACTTAGGCATGAAAAACAAACACAAGTATTGTACATACACATACATCTCACATGCAACTTCACAAAAATTTATCATCACATTCCCAGTCCTTTACAAAAGGACCATTACCATTCCACATTATGGGAAGTCTTAAGAAAACTACTCTGTAACGTTAACCATTTGACACAAAAACAATTCTGCGCCACAATTTCCATCAAAATAAAATAACAGTTTGCTGAAGTATCCAAAACCAGTGTCCCACAAGATGAGTTTTAAATCTGTCTTTATGAAAAGCTCTTATAGTGCAACTGAGAGCTACAGTGCAGTGAAGCAAGCACTGTGGTTCCTGGCACCCTTACTTCTCCTGTTATCAGACATGTACCACCCTTCATCCCTTTCCATAGCATGTTGGAGGGTGGAGAAGGAAAGTGTGAGGAGCATTCCAGAAAATAAAACTTTAAATGGGAAAACCCATCAAACTCTTTGTACACTTGCCCAACTTTGTCTCAGTGACACAGTCACTGAGTCAGTGTGGTGAGATATGTACAGTACTGGCAAACACACTCAGAGCCCTCAGACAGCAAAATTCTCATGACTCTAAAGAAGACTTGATCCTAATCTTGTCAGTGTTTAGTTGTCTTGGGTGCAGCTTTACCACTGGAAGCTGACAGCGAATCATTACAAGAATTGGAAAGACATGCCTAACAAAATAAAGGTTTGGAACAGCTGTGGACTCTATTGTATAAGTATTTCAGAGCTGAACATGATGAAAGAATAAGCCAAGGTTGAAGATAACCATCAACCATGTGAAATCACTAAAAGCCATTGGAACAAATACTCCTTGTTATAAGTTCATTCCTGAAACCTATTTAGGTGATCATATCACACAGTACAACTGACACAGTTAAGGGTGCAGTGTCAAAAGGAAAAAATAGTAAGACCAAATGTTTTTTTATGTGAAATTAACAGATGTGACACCAAAAAGCAGAAGCAATATATACAATAGCTTTTGTACTCTGGCTCTCCATCTGAATTGTCATGTTTATGAATAAGACACTGACATTCCCCTTTATGTTTATGGTGGTAAGGACAAAGCAGTTTACAAAGATGAAGAGGGGGAAGCATAAAATCAGTGATTTATATCAACAAGAACAAAGTCTTCATGAGGCCAGCCCAGTCTGCAGACAATTTATAAAGAGTATGTGGGAACTGGACATCTTCTCAAGTAGTTGTGTTGCTAAAGCTAACACTAACTCTAACAAGAATCCACTTTGTTTGGTTTAGATGATTGATGCAAAAGGCCTAAAGGTGCCATATATACCCCACCTCCGCCCATAAAAAAGTGCACTGAAACTAACAGAACACAGAATACAATGTTTTCATGCCAGCAGATTCTGATTAAATTGACGTAATGTGTTTAATCACCGTTTGATTTTACTCCCATCTTTTCCCATAAGTTTTAAGGGCTATTAAAATATATTTTACACATCAGTGTGCTCATGTTGTCAGGTTGTATACCTACAGAGAGTTTGGACATCAGTGGTCAAGATAAAAGTATTTCTGACATGAGCCTTTTCAGATTGCTGTTCCTGGCAGCACACAGGCTGGTGAGGGCTGTTTGCAGAGTGTCTGGAATGAATCATCTCAGTTAATGTGCCTCTTTGTTGAACACTTGACACTGGTTGAGTGCAGACCAAACATCTGACTGGGAAATGCTACGACTGACATTTATTCACAACACAAGAGTAAGACATAAACAGGTTATTAAATGATGTGTGTTTCAAGCAATGATGAAGTCACTCTTACATCTACATTACATAGCTCATCAGATTTACAAAGGTAAGACAACTGATGTGAAAGTATGATGTGATGTACTCCCTACCACTATACACTACATGTCTATTAAAGCTCTTCCTTCCCAAACCTTCAGCTGCTCCTACCACACACTTAACTGTAGTTACACTATACATGTTGATAGCAAAACCTGCCTGCAAATACAGTATGTTATCACTTCTGCTTACATGTCCCAACAAGCTAACATTTTTTTAATGTAAAATATGCTCAAATGTTTTATACTATTTGATATTTTAACACTTTCCCAGGACATGTGCCAGAGTAAAACACGACTACACTGAATAATTGTTCTTTCACAATAGCAAGTCCTGCTGCTCGTAACCAAAATATTACCCAAATACCCAAATGAGTACTGAATGAGGTCACTTAACTGCAAATTAGAGCAAACCATTCAACATCAGCAAGTTAATTGCCTCTGCGGTTTCAGCATTAAAGCTGAAAAAGCTGAGCAAAACGCTCACTGAAGAAAAACATCTATGTCTTGCTTGGAGAGTTCAAAGAGTCTGTTTAATTGCAGGACGGAGTTATTGAGCACAGCACTGGGATGACTTTGTGTCACATTAATACAGTGCTGTGAATTGCACTCAACCTTGCTACAGTAAGTGTTTGCAACAAGCACTAATTATTAAGCCTCCCCACTTTGCATGGGGAGTCAAGGAAATACATTTAAGTATCTACTAGCACTACTGGAGGAATGCTGCAACTAATCACTATGTGTTACAAAGATCTAGGCATGCCATCCAGTCTGCACTGACTAATGTATTAGATTCCCCTGCAGTCTTTAGACTGAACATGGCAAAAGCCATCTGAGGCAAATTATCTTCCAGCAGCATTAAAGTAAAGACACAACTTCCAATTGTTCATTGTCTGTGAAGAAACAGAGCAGCAAAACTAATTACTTTGGCACAAGTCCACCAGCTGGTTGTTAAGACTGTCTGAAGGAACACAACATATATTTTACTGTGTAAAAGTAAACATAATAATAAATTGCTGAAATAATTTCCAACGATCTAAGCCTTCCTTTTATTGCAGTAGTGAAGAGCCTGTTTAAATTCCTAAGTTGAGGAATTTATTTAAAGAATTTTATCAACCACTCTGAGCCCAAGATTTATCCAGATATCAAATACAGCAATAAAACAAGAGGTCACTGAACCTCAGCTGCCTCAACATAAATTTATTTTGATAAGAATAACATTCATCTCACTGTATCCATGTAACAGATGTTTGTTTGTGGAATTTAAAGTAAGTCTTCCTCCTTTTATGTATGAGGGACAAAACAACAAACATACAGTGCCTTCACACGGTAATATGGTGTAAACTATTTATTAACAAACTCCTTCCCAGATGTTTCCTCTAGAACCATAATTAACTTAAAAGTGTTGATGGAAAACATTCGTGTAGGTGCTGCACTCATAATTCAAAGGTTAATTCTGCAAGTAATAGAGGTGTTTTCTGTGCAAAGGCATCAAATTAGTGTATTGAGTGTTAATGAGGTTTATGTTGCAATTATGTTATAATTGACCCTTGTACCAAGCCAAGAGTGGTTTTTTTCTTTCAAATTACACTGTCCAGACACAGATGGAATTAGTTTTACTACCACACAATGGTGTGATATGGATGGATTCAACACTCACTTGAGATCAAAGCAGTGCTGCTAAGCCAGTGCTCATATTAATCATATTAACCTGCTATATATTTTGCATGAATGCATCTCGGAGTCTCAGCTGAAATATGGCTGGCAAAGAGAAGAAAGGATAAATGTGCTTGAAAAGGGCAAAGACATTTTTAAATGATTCAATCTATGGTCTGACAAATACAGACTTAGTAGACTATGTCAACATGATCAAGTCAGAGGAGGCCAACAAAACATCTACAACTTCATATGGACAAAATGTTTCTTTTAGGACTCTATCAATCTAACCATAATGAATCTGAAAGGACACTTGGAAAAAGGAAGATGAGGACCATGCATAAACAGTTGTGACTTTTGAGCAAATAAATTAAACAAAAAATGGATTTGACTCCAGCATACCCAGCACCAGATGCTAAACATGTTTTGCAGTTGGGGGATGAATAAGTCAGAGAATCTCAGCCAAAACACAGACAAAGAATTAAATCAAAGAAATGAGAAAGGGGATAAAACCTAAACTCACCGGATGAATGAGAGTGGGAGGAAAGGCATGCTCTCAACCTCTCCCCCTTTCTGTCTAAAACAGATAAACTCCGATTCTAAACTACACTTGGAACTAATCCATCAAATCTGCATGTTGCTGCTTTATAGATTATGGGCAGATGAGTCCTTGAACGTCAAGAGAAACTGTCCTGGTAACACTCACATACAGTCTGTCCAGCTGCAAGTTCATCAGGGAAGAATTAAAGCTATGAAGAAAGTATTGTAGTAGTACTGGGAGTCTTAAAATGAAGTGTTGCTTATTTTAGAGTATTAATTTAGACTTTACATTGAATGATATGATTGGTCAGCATTATTCTAAATCTACGTTTGCAGGGTTGACTTTTGACACTACTGAACTTCACTTCTAATTTTGCAGCAATAAATATGTAAATATGAGGCAACAACTTATTTTCTGTTTAATTTGTTCAATCAATGTTTAAATTTCTGACTAAAGCTGATTAAACACTTCTGCGAGTGAAGTGGAGAAGACCAGCCAGATAACATGTTTAATTTTCATGACTGAAGTATGAGCTTTATATCAATTTATTTAAGTCAACAAAACAAAAATCCATAGCCATTCAATTGCAGAACTTTCTTTTTTCAAGTCAAAATAAGTAATAAAACAAAGTTTGCACTACACATATTACTGTTATTTTATACAAATATGCAGTTATACATTACAGTTGATAAGTATCTGCAGAACATATAACTAAGATATATAGTTATATGCCTCAGAGGGTCAAAGACGTACAGATCAAAAAACTGCACCTGTTCTAAGTTTGTAACTGATGCAGCAGAGATCGTGGCTCAGTTCACCTGTAGCACACACTTACCTCCTTCAAGAGAAGGCTGAATCACTGCTAAGACGAAGACTCCACAGAAGAGCAACAGAACGTTTCTGTTAGCCATCTCGCTCCAAAATGCACCACCCCTCTGCCGATCAGCTGTTTTTATTCTCTTCTAGCTAATTACTAACCCCTAACCGAAGTATTAAAGGGTGGGGGGAAAGGTGAAAAAAAAGGAAAGATATGAGTCTCAACGTAATTAGGATAGGGCAAAGACCCTGATTCAATGGATCACTTTGCTTTTTTCCTCCTCTCAGTCTGGTGTTGCTGTTTTTATTCTGGTCACTCCTGCCAATAGTACAGAGGCTCCTGCCAGCAAGGAAAGAGAGAGAGAGGGAAAGAGACACACACTGAAACTGCGACTGAGAGAGAGAAGAGAGACAACCCCCCTCAACCCCACACAACCCCCCTCCCCATCCAGAAGGAATTGAACTGTCTGCCAAGCATTTGCATGGATACAGAGCATACTTATCTGTAAGAGTCAAGAGAGACTGAGGAAGCGCAAACCACAAACCCAGATAAATACCCGTTCTCTGTGGTTCTAACATTTAACTGGTTGGTTGTTTTTGCAGTTTCCTCTTAAGCAAGTAATGCAGCACACAATGTAACATGGAAAGGAACTTAGTCATTCTCAGCATGTATCCTCATAATCCCTGCATCAAGACAGTATGAACTCATTGGCTGCATGAATAAGTTGAACAATCCCCAATATGCTTTCATTTAAAATAGCAGGGCACTGCACCTGTCGGTCCATGTGAGGAACTCACTCACAGTGTAAAGAAATGTCTTTCAAATGTCTTTCATCAACATAATTGGGATTGTATATCTCACTAGACAGATGGGACAGACTCTCTCTTCTCAGCTTCAGATAGATTTAGTGACCTCTGCACCACCAATCATCATACTATAATATGATTCTGTTATTTTATTGATAAAATTACTATATTTGCCCAACAGTCTAGTGTAAAAACATAGTTTTTGAAAGAAGTGCTACAAAAAGCCTTACTGACGTTTTATATTTTAAGACCTCTTTTCATTTACCAAGCATAATATTAACAAATCACCTTAAAACAACTCTGTAAATTCCTGACTGATTACCTCTTTCTCAGATATTGTGTGGATATATACTGGAGTTTTATCACTAATAGGACACATCCTCTCCAGGCACCTGTCTGCACATTAATCTTATATCAACATGTCAAACCATTGCTTAGCAAACAGCTCACAGCTGACAGGGTTGTCATCCATCTTTTTGTTCTGCACCAGAATATATTTTTGGGATTTCAAGTTGAAGAGGTTGAGCAGAGGTATTTTTTTTACTTCAGGAAATGCAGCCAAAGTCATTACTCTCTCAGACACAAACCTGACAGACTGGGCTATTGCACACATGCTAATGGGTTCTGTTTCTCAAAACACAAGGTATGCTTCATAGTAGTGCTGTCTAATATTAATGTTCATATTCCCTCATGCAGATTTCATCAAAGTTAAGTCAGCTACTACAATGATACCAGATTTGTTCAGACTGAATGCAAAGCATATTTTTTGTTTAAAAAGGTAGAGTCAAACAGATATGGATGAGCTTGAATTTTTCCACATGCCACTAATCGTCTTTATGTTTACCGTACCAACACCGGTGTACAGCATACATCCATTATTCTTCGTTACGCCGTTACAATAATAAATCAAGTGATTTCTGGTATGACATGCTAGCATGCATGGTCTATCCCGCTAGATTATATGGAGAGAAAGAGAGAGAGAGAGAGAGAGAGAGAGAGAGAGAGAGAGAGAGAGATGCCAGTGAATGTAACTACCCTCACAAATTCTTGCAAATGAACATGCGGGTGAGGCTGCAAAATGTTAACATACATCACATAAGCGCATGTCAACAACTGAAAAAGGCCAGTAAATAAATACAATAATACAATACTATTAACTTTGTGGAACAGATTTGTTTATACACTGTTGTAAGAACAGTTTACATTTCACACAACTCTTTAACTTAGCTTCGCTTTTGTCAGGGCACACCTGGGATACCATTAAGCTAATATGCCCCACAAATCACAGCAAATGGTAATGTATATGCAGTATACAGTTGCTTACATTGCTTCTATATCATACACGCTGGAATGATGATTTCAGCAATGAATGAAACATCTGTTTTTCTCAGTGAACTCATCAGCATGAAAAAACACTGCATAATGAATAAGTCCAAAAAACCTATTACAATGAATAACAAGGAAACATTTGAACTGCTCTTGGCTCATTACAGTAAATCATTAGTTACAATCCAAACATCAGGAGGACACTGACCTAATGCTTTCTCCTGCATGGTACGATTCCTTCAGTGTTTGATTTAAGACTAAAAACCCCAACTGACTAGTCTGTTTGGGAAGCAAAAGTGTATTCTGGATCAGAGCAATGTTTTTCTCCATTTATTTGCAAGTCTAAATGTCTATTTTAGCTCATGTCTGGTACTCCCCCTTTGGGTTGTGTTTAACGGTGTTTTTGCCAAAAAGACTGAGATTAAGCATACAGTAGACTTTCGTGAAACCTGAGGCAAGGTCACAAGGAACTTGCTGTTATTAATTACACTATAGACTTTGAGTTCTTTATCACAATTATGTTGATTTTCAATTTTGCCAAATGAGAAATATATAGCTTGTGGTAGTCATCAGTGATGTGTCTTCAATTACCTAATATAACCGTGGTCAACACTGAAAAATTTGTAAAATCTTTAGTTCCACCTTCTTGAATTATAACTGTATATAGCAACCAAATCTACTGAGAGTAACTGCACCTTTTGTTTTAAAACCAAGATAAGTGCTATTACAAGTGGTGGTGCCTGTATATAGTATCCTGGCCTTGAGGTCATTTAAGCAGATGTGTAAATGTGTGGTTGAAAGTTGGTACACAAACATTTATAAATTCAAGGCTGTTTATTCTCCAGGTGACTGGTTAATCACATTTGCTGATTACGAGCTTAACACTAAGCCCAAGACTATGGTTTTCTTCAAACACAAAATCTCTGAGATCCTGGACCTTCTTTGTCACAGTACACTGCCCAACATGCAGCCTTTCACACTGGAACAAACTCGCCTGGAGACAACCAATGATTACACAGGACTTTTGTTCTGTGGATCTGGATCTGGCACAGTTGGCAGAACATCACAGTATAATCCACTTCAACCTTCCAAATACTTTTGGCTTTTGTAGAAGGGAAATGAACTCTGTAAAGACAGTTTTCAAGCTCATTGCCAAAAACCATATTAAGTCATTGAGGTAGAAGTATATTAAATTCCAGGGCAGTGGAGGCTTTATTTACTAACAGACATAGTCTACTAATTACCCGTCTACTCTGAAACTGAGAAAAAAAGCAACCAATTTAATACCAGCCATGCAACTCAAGTCATTTGAAAGTGCAATATTCAAATGACCTGGGCCCACAGACATCAGTATAGTCTAAAACATAATTTGAGTGAACAAACTGATTTAATGAATCCAATGGAATGAGAAGAGTGCACGAAAAATGGTCAGTGCAGTTTAAGCAAAATTGATCTTAGACTGAATTACTTCACATTTATGAAGTTTTTTTCCCTTGAAATTAAGTAACTGTCAAGCAGGCCTTTCTTTAGCTGCAGTCTTGGTTATTATTCAATGCTAATCTTCAGTATACCTTGTATTACAACAGCTGTTGCTTAAAATAATGCAGATCCTGATTCAGAACTAAAACTTGATCTCCTTGATCTATGAATATGAATACAAAATGCTGGCTGGGGAGGAATATCACCCTGTTGGAGATGTTGAAACTATAGTCCAGCTGAATCAGTCCACCCTGACATTTCATTACTGTCACAGAGTGGTGCCTCTTACCCCATAAACAATCTCTGATTACAGTGGCAGCGTGTTGAAGTCTGTTTTCCCACAGCTTGCTAAGAGCACATAAACTTGACAATAGCAAGTTTCATTTTGGCATTTGGGTTTGTTTCATGGAACCTATGTTAGCTGGCACCAGCTGATATGACTTGCTGCTTGACATTTTAATCACAGAGACAATCAGAGCAGAATGATCATTAAAATGTTAAGCTGCTACCTAAATTGATTCTACACTAAGCTTAACTAACAGTGTTAGAACTTCATCCTCTCTCATTGGTGCACCCCAAAAAAATTATTCATGTTCAAACACAATACATTTTACACAGAGGTGTAGCTCTATGGATCTCTAAATGTTCAAAATTAAATATATATAAACAGGACTTGGAATAAATAACTAAGATTTAAGATAAATAAGAGAAAATATCATCACCATCAAGATGGTGAAATAATTGAATGTGAATGTTATGGCTGCAGGAGAAAGGTCAGTTTCTGATTATCTATGGGATGTTACTAACCAGTGAGATGGCACACATTCACCTCAGTCTGAAGGGGTAATGTTACTGCAGCAGCAGCATATTTGTGATGAACCTGTCCCTGGTCCAAGTTCACAACAGTCCAGCAGTTCATTTTAAGTAACATTACTGTATGTTATGACTGCCTGGTTAGTCTCTGTCTAACCAGTTGAGCTTTTTTTAATCAGTTTTGTCACTGGGACATAAATGTGCTTTCCATTTCATCACCGCCAAAAACTTTCAATAATTTGTTAGGAGAGCAAACATCACTGTCTTCAGAGTTAATGTTAGCAATTTGCGGGGGAAATGTGTGGCTGTATCACTATTTACACTGTTGTAGGGAGTAGTTAGGTTAGGGACCGTCATCTCTGCTAAAACCTCTTCTCAGCTAAGCAGAACTAAAGGAAGCTAACATCAGGTCTCCATCCCTCATGACTTCTGACCCAGCATGTTCTAGCTGTACCAGTCCAGTGAGCAGGTATCCAGGAAAATTTATCGATTTTTAAGGATCAGCCAATAGGAATGCAGGTCCAATCCACTGACGCTGACTAACAGATAAAGACACTGTTAAAAAGTGGCAAAAAAATCTTTCTATCGGGAAAAATGCCATTATGACATAAAAGCTGACTTTAAAATAAAAACTGATGGTATACATTTACATTTTACATTTACATTTAGTCATTTGGCAGACGCTTTTGTCCAAAGCGACTTACAAGTGAGGTACAAAACAAGCAAAACTCTAAGTCAATTATTTTCAATATTTTCTATGTCCAATTATTTATTTTTATTGTCATATATTTCCTTTGATTTATTCACACAGTTATTTATTTCATAATGTTCTATTTATTTCTTTATTTAATTTCAAATATTTTGGTCTTTAAAGTGAGTAGAGATATTGTTGGTTGTAGTCTTGCTAGTGCGCAGATGTGGGGTCAGATCTTGTCAGTGACAAGATAAAGTGTATTTATATTGATCAGATGCAAAAATAGGCAAATTACTACTTGCCTTGCACTACTGACAGATGATTGTAATTTTAAATAGCTTTACACAATCCAGCTTTATTCAGTGCACTCTTCCTTTTCCAATCAACTTAAATCGTATGCACACTGTCACATTATGTCACATGATGTCATGTGTTGATAGGAAAAATATTATCGTTATTTGTGGTGTCCACGGGGAACTGATAAAGCAATCTGTTATGATCTCATTTCAAAAAACTAGTGTGCTAATACAGATGGTGGTGTTTTCTAGTGCATTTCTTGTAGCATGAGAGGAAATTACAGTATAATACTCTACACATGGGCTACTATTGGTACAATGAACCTTTGTTCACTGGGTAAGTGTTTACATCTTGCTGTGGGGTGCTGCACTGGATCAGCTCTAGATCATTATCATGCAATGATCACTCAGTGAAGTTGGTTAGATGTGGTGGGTGGTTCTAGAACAATATTAATCATGGCATGTAGTTCTGGACCTTCATTTAATCTACAGCTGACAGTATTCAGTTGGTTTGCGGCCCATTCGCGCTGAATTTTTACTAAGATAACGAAGAACACGAAACACACAAACCACAATGGGAGCATACATACGGATGAGGGCATCTTTTCAGACTGTGTCGGCTGTCGTCATGTTTGCAGTCAGACACTGCAGAGTGATCATCTTCGTAGTTTGGTAGATGAAGAGCTCCCTGGTGCAGTACAAACATCTTTCTTTTAATGGCCTGTGCTGTCACCAACAAACACAGACAAGCAGACTGGCCTATCTCCAAAGTGTGATCCACATATCCAGACTACAGTCCAGATGTGTTCTTCTCTGCAGTTAGCATTGCTTGTTGGTTCAATTGAACATCACATCCAAGCCCAGGCACCCAGGGGAAACTTATGACTTGTGGTAAGGACCTGAACAGGCAGGATGACTCACATTTGGCATTAAAATATTGAAAACTCTTACTTTAGGAGAGCTTTGCATGCACTTAAGTAAAGCATCCAAGCCACTATACAAACTTTGCAGTAATAATTTATTTCACTATGTGGGTTTTAATTAGACTTTTATATTAAGGTTATCAATAAACAATAACTCGTCACACCAAACCTTTAGCAGTTTGAAGTACTGAGACAGCTGTTTCCACTATTAGTTGCAGTTAAAACCTCTGTTTGTTCTTAATTGGTTTATATGCTCAGGCCAGAGGAAATTTTAGAGTGTAGTATATCTTCCTTCCCCATTGAGATTAACCATGGATGTATTAATTGTTGCTGGTTCGTCCTGGTCTGTGTAGCCACTGGGCCACATGAGCTCATTACCGCCTCTAGTGTCCTGGAGCACTTCCATTTTAGGATAGTGTATTTGCAGTTTTGAATTCCTACGTGCTTTTGTATTTGCTGAGTTTTGCAATTTGCAGCGCATTTCACTTTTGTTTGTGCTTCGACTTTTGTTTGTGTTTTCTCATTTGTAGCGTGTTTCTTTTTTGTTTGTGCTCCGACTTTTGTTTGTGTTTTCTTATTTGCAGTGCATTTCCTTTTTGTATGTGCTTTCACATTTGTATGTGCTTTGTCTCTGGGGGCCACCGTAGGCACCCTTCTTAACTAGATGCAGTGCACTTATTTCTAACAAACAAACTAACATGCTCTCTGATATTGTTATATTACATTCCTGCAACATTGGAGCACTGGACAGATGATGCGCTTATATTAGGTGAACTGTTTGATACATTCTTTAATTTCTCTTTTACCCGCTCTGCCCCCAAATAACACCAGCCATCCCTGCAAAGCAGATTGCACCTGCTTTTCAAATGGGTGAAGTTTGCACACATCTTGGTACATTTAAACATTTAGTAAATCAGGCCCTTAATGTGTGAATGTGCAATTTTTATAAATACAAGCGAAGGAAAGACTGACCCAATCCATAGATAAGCCAAGTTCTCACACCAAGTTCTCACACCAAGTTAAATTGGTTCACAGCCTCAAAACAGATCTTTCTAAAACGGGGGTTGTTCAAACAATCAAAGGCAACCATAACATCCACTTGCGGAACTAACTCACTTGCCAAATCATTCAAGATATTTACTTTTGCTACCAAATGCAGCACTCTCTCTGCTTCTGTTTTCCATTTTCTTTCCACTCTTCTTCTGACTCTGTTTAGAGAAACATGAAGTGAAAATAGTGTTGAAGTTTTACAGGACAATATTGTACATGTGTCCTGGCGTGCATATACTACATTGCTCTGCCTATCTGGGTATTTTATCATTCTGACAATCACAAGATTTGAATATTAATAGTTTAGAGGCAATGGTCGAAGAAGGATTTGGAACCTTGGTGACTTCTTTTAAACTTTGATTTTAAATGTGGTCTTAATTACCCTGGCTGTTAACAACTTTAAACCTTAAAAGTCAGAACTGAAGTAGCCTTTTGGATGAGAGGTTACATCTTCAAGAAGTTCAAGAAAGTCCGGTTGCCAATGAGCTGAAAGTTTCTATAAATGGTAGAGACCTGCAATGTCAGTGCAAATATTGCCCTGCACTATTATGCTTTGTTATAAATCATTATTAGAAATCATTATTCAAAAGACATTGAAATCTAAGCAAAATTAACCCAACTTAATGGCACTTAATGAGAGATAACAGCATACTGAATCATGGCAGCCAGATTCCAGTATAAACACAGTAAATGACCATCAACCTTGAATAAACATTATGGACTTAAAAAACAAAAAATAAATAAAACTGTACTAATTTGAACAAGGTAAGAAAGGGGTTATGAAAGATGCAAAGACCAATGTCTATTTTCTTCATTTGATCATGAATCTGTTTCTTTGTACAAATCTTGTATTTTCTTGGCCTTTATATTATATATCACTTTTTTTTTTTTTTTAATGTCCCTTTAAATTAATTTGTTTGATTAATTTGATAACTTTAGGATTGGTTTATCTGAGTGTGCAGTCAACCTGACAATGTTTCCCACGTCCTTTAAAGCTGTAGTTAGGGGTGGGGAGATTCTTTGACCTAATTGAGGTAGTCAATTCAAAAATATGCCGATTTATGTAGTGTGCGTCGATGGTTTGCATGTAGGAAGTAAGATGGTTGTGTGCAGTGAGAGCATAGAGTCTGGTGAAGAGCAGGCAAACAAAAAATTTTCACCACTTCCTGTCCCTGGACGGGTCTACAACACCTCTCCAGTTCTTTTTCCTGCCTTTGGGCTAGTCGATTGGTTGTCTCCATTTATTCTTCTCCTGTCCCTGACCCTGGGTGCGACAATGTCAAGGTCATTGCTACCACACCTGCGGCTGTCTGTCTGGCCCCTGGTCCGGTTCCTGGAGGCGCCTGGCCTGGTCTTCTGCCTGGTTTTCCAACCTGACCCCCTAAAGGCTGTGGTCACAGCAGGCCCCAGTGGTCTCTTGTCCAGTTTTCTAGCCTCTGGGCCCCCAAAGTGCTCCTCCACACCTGTCATCATGCCCATCAGTTTCAGGCCATCCACCCAAGAATTTCTGGCTTCTGCTATCCTTGCTCTATACTGTCTTAAGGCAGTTCCTTTGATGCCATGGCTCTATAAAGAGGTGTAAGCCTCTTAATCAATTAATTTAGTTTTCTAGAGGTGGACTCCAATCAAGGTGTAACACATCTCAGCAATGATTAAGAAAAATAAGAGGAGCCTGAGCTAAATTTCAAGTGTTGTTTCAAGGGTCTGAATACTTACGCCAATGTGATATTTCTGTTTTTCGTTTTTTATAAATTTACAAACATTTTAAAAATTCTGTTTTGCCCTTGTCATTAAGGGGTTCTGAATGCTGATTATTGAGGAAAAGTTATTTGAATTGAGGCTTTGACATGAGGCTACAACGTAACAAAATTGAAAAAAGTAAATGGGGTTTGAATATTTTCTGAATGCACTGTATAGACATGCACACAAATAATACAATACATTTACACTTACAATACACTTTCTGGTAAGTCAGATGATTCCGAACATGCTGAAATGATGCACACATTAGAGTCCTGCACAGGAGCACAATACTGTATATGAACAAAAAACGTATATTAGTCAACAAAATAAGCGTTTAGTGGCATTAACTTATTTAATGTGTCTTGACTAACGCATATTGGATCAGCGGACATTAGTACTCTTCTTTCTTCCCTGGCCTCTCCTGTCATACCCTCCTGTACCTCCGCCATTACTCACACATTGTTTTAGCGTTTGTGTTACAGTGAATTCTCTGTAACCTGGGCTTTACAGCCATCATTAATCACCGGAGGAAGGAGCTGTGACTGGAAGTTCCCCGGATCCACCCTCAACCCGCCAAAACTACTTCCGGTTTGAGGATCCACCATCTTTGTAGTCCGTCACTTATCCCACGACCATCATCCAGGTAAGGGCTACAACCTACCCAATCTCCTGGTTCGTGAGTAAAATACACATTCAGTATAAAATTACTCACCTGTTTTCCACATCTTCCAGTCTCCGCTGTCCTCCTAGACTCTTCCACGAAGCCGTTGTCCTCTCTGAAGCCCATTTGGTCATTCAAGTTCCAGTTACAACATTACCTATTGTACCAATAAACCTTTGTTTTAAAAGAGAATCCTAACCCTCTCCCTGTCTTCTCTGGCAATAAAGACACCACCAGATCCCACAACCATGACAATTTCGTATCTAGCTGTGTTTCACACACAGGGTAGGGAAGCAGGAAAAACACCCTGGTTTTTCTCTTATGGAAAGTTTTGATTAATAAAAGCACCAACTGATCAGTGGATTAAAACTGGGCACAAGCCTAGATGTTTTTCTTTTTTTTGCCGACATCTTGGCCATGTGCTTTTGTCTTGGCATTTGTAACAATTGTAACAATATTCTATCTATCTATCTATCTATCTATCCATCTATCCATCCATATACACTGCTCAAAAAAATAAAGGGAACACAACACAAGCAACTGATTGTGAATCAATTTCACCTGCTGTTGTGCAAATGGAACAGACAAAAGGTGGAAATTAGAAGCAATTAGCAAGACAACCCCTGTAAAGCAATGGTTCTGCAGGTGGTGGCCACAGACCATTTCCTTGTCCTCATCCTTTCTGGCTGATTTTTGGTCACTTTTGCATTTTGCCAGTGCCCTCACCACTAGAGGTAGCACGAGGCAGTGTCTGCAACCCACAGAAGTTGCTCAGGTAGTGCAGCTCATCCAGGATGGCACATTAATGTGCACTGTGGCAAGAAGGTTTGCTGTGTCTCCCAGCACAGTGTCAAGAGCATGGAGGAGATACCAGGAGACAGGCCTGTACACGAGGAGACATGGAGGGGGCTGTAGGAGGACAACAACCCTGCAGCAGGACCGCTATCTGCTCCTTTGTGCAAGGAGGAACAGGAGGAGTACTGCCAGAGCCCTACAAAATGACTCTGTGAGAGTGGTATCAAGGCCCCACGTATCAAGGCCTGCACAGTGTTGGCTCACAGCCCAACACTGTGCAGGCCTATTGGCATTTGCCAGAGAACACCAGGATTGGCAGATTGGCCACTGACGCCCTGTGCTCTTCACGGATGAGAGCAGGTGCACACGGGGCACATATGACAGGTGTGACAGAGTCTGGAGATGCCATGGAGAACACTGTCCTGCCAACTGGAAGATTTCATTCACACACTGATCAGGCATAACATTTTGACCACTAACAGATGAAGTGGATAGTTGTTATTATTATTATGAATTAGTGGGTGGGATATATTAGGCAGAAAGTAAAAATTTTGTCCTCAAAGTTGATGTTGAACCAGGAAAAATGGGCAGACGTATGGATTTGAGCGATTATGACAAGGGGCAAATTGTAATGGCTAGAAGACTGATGTGTCCAAGAGGAAGAGGGGGCTCTAATCTCCCGCAGGCACCTGCAGCTTTTATGCAGTTTTCTAATGCGATACTGTTGGTTTTTTATAGCTGCAGTTGCTTTAGCAATTTTTCTGGCACTGGACAAATGTGATTGCACTGGTGTCGGAAAAGAGGCTCGGTTTTGGCTGTGTTTATGAAGATTAGGTGACATTTTGCATTCTTGTGCACATTTTTGGCCCAAAATAAAATTTTGCCTTTCTCAGACCCCCTTTTATCGCAGATGCAGGGTGATTTTCAAGAGGGCTCTTTCCATTTGCTGCACTCTCAGTGGTTTGTAGAATGTTGGATCCTGTGGTGAAGTTAGTTAGACACTGTTTCTTATCTCACAGCAACAGAAATTACATACTGAAGATATATCACATCTATAGTTTCTGAATTGGTAGAGAGGTCATGTGTAAGTTTTGCACATAACACCACACACAACGACAGGATCAATCTGAGGGTGTAAATGCAACTTGGTGTTGCTTTGCGATGTGATGAGAAACAAACTAAATTAATTTAGAGGGTAGTATTACTGTATTGAAGATGTCAGTGCAAGAACTCTTGTATGCTTTTAGTTGAACAAAAAGGCACTGTCTGTTCAACACAAAGTGGGTCAGCTGTTATTCACTTAAGAGATAAAAGCAATTACAGAGCAGAAACATGGAGTCATGTAAAACAGCACACACATGGTTTGGAGCACAAAGAAAAATGACAACATAGAAAAGGCAAACAGCAACAGATGTTTTGTTTAGCATATTATGACCACACAGGTAGACAAAGTCTGCTGTGTTGCAGACCAATTAGGTCTTTAGGTGCTTTAAATTATTTCTGTATTAAGATATTATGTGCACTACACTACTTAGTTTATAATCATTTATTTATTTTAAGTAATTATGACTGGTCGTAAAAGCATATAGGCTTGCTCTGCTCATAGTTTATGCTCTGTTAGAGTCATTACACTGCCAAAAACTGCATGTCCTGTCAGATGTTTACCTACAGTAAGATTTAATCACATTAACCCCCCGTACTTCCACTGCCACAGAGTGCAGTATCACTGCAAAATCAAAGGTATTAATGTACTATTAATATACAAGTGTATTAAAATGCAGATACTGCTCTCCAAAAGCTGCCCATGACAATAATAATGTTAGGGAGAGACCACTGCCTGTGTTCAGTGTGTGTGGGGAGCAGCAGCCAGAATTAAGCATTAATGAGCCAAAATGAATGAAAACATGTTTTCAAAAAATGTAGCGGTGAGTTTTTTGCCCCCAATATTTGGATTCACTCTACTGAGGATAAACCATTAATGTGCATATATTACTTGAAGCGAAGTCAGTCTCAATAGATTGTGTATTAAATTGCATTCGCAAAATTCTTCACAATAATCGCAATATTACTTTTTGCCAAATCATGCAGCCCTACAAAACATCTAGAAAGCAGGCTGAAAACTGATTTTTAATTTTAGCCAAATATATATACATGCAAAGGAGGAGATTGGCAGGAAACATTCAGTTTAAATCATAATGTATTTATTTTATTTAAGTTCTGTCAAGATTATTTTAATGAACAACATGGGCTAAATAATGAAAGTTCGGATTAAAAAGCATAATGCTATATTGCTACTACCAAAACCAGAGCACTGAGGTCCTTGCGCTTTAGTGTAAACAAGCTCTGTACATGTAGTCCTTCTAACACAAGCAAATTTGTGCCTTTCCACACTTCATTTCCTGTGAAGTCAGCACCCATATATCAGTACAGTGCAGTGAAAAAGTATTTGCCACCTTCCTGATTTTTTTAAAATTTTATTTGTCACACTTAAATTATTCCACCACCAAACAAATTTTAATATTACACAAAGATAGCCTGAGTAAATACAAAATGCAGTTTTTAAATGATTTTTTTTTTATTAAGAGAAAAAAGCTGTCCAAACCTGCCTGGCCATATGTGAAAAAGTAATTGTCCCCTAATCCCAATAACTCTGTTCACATTGCTGTGAAGGAATTTTGGCTCATATTGGTGCGTTTGGGAGCATCTCAATCAGATTTAAGTCCAGACTTTCACTAGGCCACTCCAAAACCATTTTTTTAGCCATTCAGAGATGGGCTTGCTGGTCTTTTTCGAACTGATGTCCTGCTGCATAACCAAGCTTGAGGTTAAGGTCATGAGCTGTTGGCCAGACATTCCTCTGTAGGATTTTCTGTTACAGAGCACAAGTCATGGTTCCATCATGGTTCTGTCGTCCAGACAGACGGGATGCACACCTTTCAAAAAGTTCAACTTTTGTCTCATCAGTCTACAGAATATTTGCCCAAAAGTCTTGAAATTAATCAAGACTTTCTTTGGCAAATGTGAGATGAGGTTTTGTTTACTTTTTGGTCAGCATTGGCTTTTGCAATAAACCTTTTCCCATGGATGCCATTTCTGCCCAGTCTCTTTTTTACTGTTGAATCATGAACACTAACCTTAACTGAGGCAAGTGAGGCCTTTTTTTGGTGTCGTTATGACGACTTTTGATGTTGTTCTGGGTTTCTTTTATGACCTCTTGGATGAGTTGTTGTTGTGCTCTATAGGCCAGCCACTCCTGGGAAGGTTCAACATTATTCCAAGTTTTAATTTGTGGATAATGAGTCTTGCTGGATTCCCAAAGACTTAGAAATTACTTTGGAACCCTTTCCAGACTGATATATGTTAATTACTTTGTTTCTCATCTGTTCTTGAATTTCTTTAGATCATGGCATGTTGCTTTTTAAGATCTTTTAACCTGCTTCACTTTGTCAGACAGCTTATATATAAGTGCTTTCTTAATTAAACAGATCTGCCAGTAATCAGGCCTTGGTGTAACAAGTGAAGTTGAACTCAGCTTTCCAAAATATGTGTTTAATTACAGTTCATTCAGGATTTAGCAAGAGGGTCTCATAAGGCCAGGCAAGTTTGGACAGCTGTTTTCCATTAATTAAATCATAATTTCAAAATGTGTGTATTTACTTGGGTTATCTCTGGGTAATACTAAAATTTGTTTGATGATCTTAATTATGCAAGTGTGACAAATATGCTATCCTCGCCTGCAGGAGCAGGACTGTTTCTTTGTCATTCTTGCATGTCCCTGTTTTGACTATTGTGGGTTGGCATTACATTTAAAAACGGGTATCCCCTTCAATTCATCTCCTCTGCTTTTACAGCATTTCCTGGGGTTTACTAATTTTTTTTACAGCCATCTCACTCATGGTTATAGTGCTGTGGCTTCTTCACAGGTTCACATTCTGTAATCTGGAACCTGGAAACAGAGAGCTTTTCATGAACTCAAACAGTGATTCACCTCCGGTTCCATTCTCACTCTCCCAGACTCCAAGTGTTAGGGTTAGGGTCAATTTGTGGTGAAGTTGACACCTCAGGAGTAGGTGGTGTTCTGTCACGTAGGTCTGTCTCTGACTTTGAGGAGATCAGAAAACCTGACATACTTAATGGTGCATTATATTATATTATTGTAATAATTGTTTGTTTGTATGTCTGCAGCCCATTGCTTCTGTGTTGCAAAACGTTCTCATGAATTTGTCCAAGGACACAGTTCAGCCAATAATTACTTCCATTGCTGTTGTTATACTGTATGTATCAGTTATGTTCACTCAAGGTGGCAGTGAAAGAAAAGGCTTAAGATTGATCATTTCCTCATGAAACAGATGCTTTATTCAACAACAGAGGCCCTTTCCTGACAATCCCTTTAACACATTTTTGCTGTTCTCCCATTTTCATAAGCCAGCCTGTTCATTTCTGAATGTGGTTCTTGGCATGTAAATATGGATGGTTAATGGGGCAAAACCACTGCGTAATGTCTGTGATATGTCCACTTAACAGGCTCAGGAAGGGTTTGGCGTTATTGTTCTATATGTCAGTTAATTAAGCACTGCCAGCTTGTCAGACTATGCACTAAGGAAACAAAAACACTCTCCCATACTTAGTCAAGTTTTCCTGAAGTGCCTCTAGTTCTCATGTTTTGCAGCAGCTGTGCACACCTGGAAGGGAATGACGAAAGGAAAATGTGAACTAAGATGTACCCATGATGTGCCATTTTGTCTTCTAGATAATCTAAAAGAACCAAATTTTATAGTCAAACAATGATGAAAACACCACTCTGTCCACAACAAGACAGATTCTTAAGAATTAATTTTTAGTGGTATGTACATGTTCTCAAAAGGGTGTATTAAGTCTGTATGTCACAATCTTCAGTCTTACTGCCTGTCTGTCCTCTCCTTATTTGGTCTTCTTCCTGTTCTCCTCCCCCTCCCTCACTCATTAACTCTAATTACCTGAATTCTAACAACATGTGCTCCTTCTTATTTTAGCAGGTCTGTTAGTCTCCACCCATGGCTAGATAGTTGCTGACTGCAAACCCTGATTGTCTTCCTGGTTTATCAGTCTGTTCTTTGGCCTGACCTGAACCCTGCCTGCTTCTAATTGAACCTGCTAACTGTGCGTTAATCTTGATCTGATCTGTTCCTTCCCTAACCCAGTAACTCTTAGTATCCTGATTATTACCCACCTGTTTATCCTGCTAAACCTCCCTGTTCTTTTACCTATCTGCTGTGCTTTACTGTACATGACTTTGGACTGATTCTGAGGACCTGAGTTTCTGGATGATGGACTGTGTGACTGTGATAATTTGTGTTAGACTTGGGACTGGCTTATTATCTTGGATTGTGGACAGCTAACTGAACTAGCTTTATTGCCCTATGTGTTTGGACCTTACTTGGCAATACAGACTATGCTCTGTCTGCTCTCCCTGGCTCATTATCATCTCCACTTCCCTCATCTACTAATGTGTTTCTAAGTGCTTATGTTACAGTTTATTCCTCTGGAACTCACCTTTTCACACCACTTGCTCATCTCGGTGGAGGCTGCCATCTTGGAGGGAAGTGATGTCATGCTTCCACTTTCTGTTACTGAACCCATCACCTTTATAGTCAACCATCTGACCTTGAATGTAAGCAAGACCAAGGAGATAGTTGTGGATTTTAGGAGGCTGAGAACAAGCTTGGACACTATCTCTATTTTGGGAGTGGAGGTGGTGGAGAGATACAAATACCTGGGAGTTTACCTGGACAACAGACTGGAAGTGCAACACATAGGCTGTACAGGGATGGACAGAGTAGACTCTACTTCCTGAGGAAGCTCAGGTCCTTTAATGTGTGCACCAAGATGCTGCAGATCTTTTACCAGTCTGTTGTATCCAGTGCAATATTCTTTGCTGAAAGGCTGGCTCTGTGCTGGGGACTTCCCTGGAACCTTTAGAGCAGTAGGTGGAGAGGAGGATGCTGCACAAACTGCTGAACATCAATCAGTGGAGCAGTTTTAGTCAGACTTCTTCAGCTCTGCTGTGACAAGGAAAGGTACAGGCAATCATTTGTGCTATCAGCCTATACAATGACTCTCTGACAGAGTCAGAGTCTATTGTATGTGTATTGTTATTTTTTGTACTGTGTTTTGTGTATTGTCAGTGTGTAGATTTTTGTTACTAAATGGTCTAATGTTTTTTTCTGTGTAATGGCTGCTGCAGCACCAGAATTTCCCCTCCTGGGGATCAAAGTATCTCTTCTGCACTATCTAACCCACTCCAGCAGTTCACCCCCTACCTTCCACTCCAGGAACAACCACAGTCATCCTCCATCTACTCACCACCTACTGGAGTCATCTGGAACAACCTATACTCAGCCACCGTCATCCACGACCATAGGACTGCCACCTACCTGTTCTCCAGAAATGCACTCAATCATCTGTGTGAATACTTACCAAACCTACAAAAGTATACTTACCAGTCAATCCACCTACTGAACTCTCCTCTAGTTTGCAGAGCCTGATACAATCCTTTCTCCGCTGATCTCTGATGGTTTCCAAGGCCTCTCCACCGATTCCATCTGCCTAAAAAAAAAATTTTTGTAAACCTTTATCTGTGTCTTGCGTCTTCCTGGTATTATGGAGTCAGTCAGCTCTTCCATCACACTGCATTTTTGGTAAAATGGCAGTAGAACAAAGTGTCATTGTTTGTGGGCATTTTTTTCTGTTTTTTCAAAGAGTGTGCTTTATTTTGTAATGACATTTAACTCAAATAATTTAATAGCCTAATAAATGAGGGCTGAACAAAACATACATTAAAATATTTTAGGTTGTTATCTTAAGAGAATTTATGGGGTTGTTTTATTTATATTTTTGCAGAGATGTAATGTAAAGGTCTCATACCCTTTTTGTAAGTTAAAGTCCCTGGCATCCCCAGAATGTCTGTAAATGTTTGTGCTGAAAAAACGTGCAGTCCTTTGGGTCCGGATCCGGACCAGAGTCCATCATTTGGGGACCGCTGTATATATGTTATTACATCTTTTTTAGAGGGGGAGATAGAGTGGCAGTGTTGCAAACTGACAAAAAAACAACACAATACACCTGTGTTTATGATTTTAACTTCATAGGTAAATTAGTGGTTCTCAAAGTGTCAGGCATGCCCCACTGGCAGGGAATAAAGGTTTCAACAGGAAAAAATTTGGCTTTTTTGTGCCCATCTTCGTTTTATTTATTTATATATTTATTTTATTAAAGTTTCTTTCCCTGTGCTGTATTTGGACTGTTAAGTTACTTCTTTGTTAATATTTCAAGTAGTTTTCTAAGACATTGACTATAAATTGGACCAGGCGTGTTATGTCTTAACTGTTTTAGTCCACTTCATGTTTCTGAGCAATGCACTCACCTTGTTTTGTTTTACTCTGACTTGGTTTTGTGTACAGCACCCAATAGATGGCATTGCAGGCCGGAGCGAACAGTGGAGCTGTCACAGAGAAGCCTGCTCGAGAGACTGCAAACGTCGACTGCAGTGCTACATAAGCTTTACTGCTATCATTACTATCATGTCCTCATCAAAACAGACACAAAACCAATTTCACACATCCTCTAGAAACAATTTAAGAAATCTGAAGAAACTGAGAATCCAACACACACATGCCCTCACCCCTCAGGAGGGAGGGTTGACAGTTTAAAATGGTTGTTTTGCATTTTCCAAACATATTTTCTGCAAGTAAGTGGAGGGAAACACTTCAATACAAGACCACTGTTTGTAGCCAAAGATTGTCATTATGCAGTAAGAGGTATCACTCTGTAACATTTCTGAACAGTCAGAGAGGACTGGGTGTTTTTGTAGCTTAGTTCCAAAAACTCAGGCACCTTTTCTAGTAAAATCACCAGATGATTTTACATCAGTTTCACAATCCCCGGGTCAAATGTTCATATGTCTATAAATCAACTTTTAGTACTGAATCAGGACCTTTAGTTTTTAAAGCAAGTCACTGTTGGAAAATAAAATGTGCCAAAGTCAGTTCATGTGTTTGTGGTAAACACTGCAGTAGTGGTCTGATGGTGTACTGGTGGTGAAGAACCGGTGGAGATTAAAAATACCCCTACCTCCAAAGTAGGCAATGATACAAAAAGTTTGAATTGTAATACACAAACATTTTATGTCTTTACTAAACTGGCACTATTACACAGCTGATCTGTATAAATACTTCATAATAAAGAATAAGGCCTCAAAATGAATACAGCTGGGAAAAAAATCATTTTGCCTAAAGAAAAATTATAATTTACCTCATATTTCCTCAAAGTGTGAATGACAAGAACTAGGTCAAATTCCATCAAATGCCTCAATTAGGCCAGCAGTACCAAAAGAACTTTTTACCTTTTTGCTTTTTGCAGATATTTTACTGGTAACATGTTTGTTTTTATCCCAAACCGTGATTTAGAGAACAGTTCAGAGCTTCATGGTGCTCAAATGGAGGTTTTAATTCTAAACTGTGAGTAAATCCACAATATATTTTGTCTAAGGCTACATCAGGCACTCATTTCTTGTTTTCAGATGTTTTCAACAAGAGATAAAAACTTTATGCTACCCTAGGCGGGTATGAATCAAGATGTGGCATACTCAATAGATCTAAATTGCCACATCAGTTGAAAAAAATAGTCTTGTTTCAAAAGTAAAAACATATTTAGATATTGTGTTTCGATTTGTGACCAGCTCACATCCACATTAATTCTGGCAGATAACTTATCGGAATGTACGTCACTGCTGCACAGGACAACAGACAATGACTTCAAAACTAAATTTCTATAAATATGTGAAAGATGAGGCACTAGACGTGCCATTAAATAGGACCATTGCCCAAAACACTGCAGTAGCATCACGCTAACTTAAGTCATTTCCAAATCATATCCAGGAAGGCAGATGGAGGGTTTTCAGTGAACATATGATTATTCTTGTCATCACTGTCTCTTTCCAGCTGGATGCTATTTATGTCTGTGATTTCTGACAACTGGCAATAGTCCTGTTTGACATCACCCTAGGCCAGGAACAAGCTGAGAAGACAGCAAGAATGCAGTATTAATGAACAACAGCTTTGGAATCATCAATTATCAGTAGGTACATAGCTTGAACACAATTATCTACAATTATCTAATTTTTACAGTGGCTGCTTCTATGTTTGTTGTTTTTAAAATCTTATCTAACATGTGCTGGGTGGCCTGCTGCACTACAGTATGTGTCTGGCTATTCTCATGGATTTTGTACATGCCAAGGGTTAGTGCAAGCAAAGTAGTGGCACTCACTACAGTATACAAATAATTATGCCTTGCTATGATTTCATTGCTTAAAGCAAGAACATCTGGTTGTATGTAAGTTAATACATTGTTTATTTAGTCACTTTATCAATAACATATGCTCAAAATACACTTTTGGAAATTATTTCTCTTAAACACAGGGGTTAATTTAATGGTATTATTTTAGTTAATTTTCACATACACACATACTCATAAACACACACAATATAAATTCAGCTTCAGCTTCAGCTGCAGTTTATAGAAATCTGTGATTTTTTAAATACAGTAATTGTTTTCTTTA